>PVKM010034234.1:0-15645 GCA_004027735.1 Carollia perspicillata
GGGGAAAATTCTGGCCCAGAATGGGCACTAATAAACATTAAATTCTTTCCTTACTACCTCCTAGAGAGTCAGGGAAAAGGTAAACACACTTGTATTTATGGACAGAAAAAAGACAAGGAGAGTTTCTACTTTACCTGCGTGACGGGAGTACACATGTCAGCGCAGAAACAGATGGTAGCATTTCAGGACTGGATGTGAGCTCAGCAGCCTTCCCTCCCCCATCACTGTTTTGAAGAAGACCCAGAAAGACCCAGGAAGGACAGGGACCTGCCCAAGTCACACAGCTCATTAATGGCACGAGTATGACCCCCAGCCAGCCGTCCTCCTGCAGCAGTCGATATGATGAGTCTGACTTGATTTTCAACAAACAAATCAGAGTCTCTGTCCAAATGAGAGTAAACCCTACAAAGGGAAAGGCTACACTGTGTATTTGAAAGTTGTTAAGAGAATAGCTCTTAAAAGTTCTCATCACAGGAAAAAAATTATATGACCATGTGTTGTGACAAGCAAATCATTATGTTCAATGCCTGAAGCCAATACAATCTGTCAATTATACCTCAATAAAAAAATGAAGAGGGAGGTTACAAAGGAATTTCCCATACCTTTAAAGAGCTCATGAGAGTAAATGGAATATTTAGGCAAAAGTTGTATCACCTCCCTAGGTGTTTGCTTGGAGGGACAAATAGCCCTGTGATTGGGTGGGAGTCGTCTAGCCCCTGAAACACATTCGAGAAGTGGTATCTCCTTTTGAGGGCCAAGGGGGTGTTTTGTTTGTCTTTGTTGGCTTTGGGGAGGGCTGCCTGAAGGAGGCGATGCATATGAACCCACAGTCAAGGTCCTCCCTTCGTTCAGCTCCTGGGAATGTTCTGCAGTCCCCAACCCAAATTCAGAGGCAGATTTCCCCTGGAGAGCAGAAGCCATGAGTTCCCACCTTTTCGAGGTATGTACCTTTTGGCCAGTGTACCCAAGAAGCGGCCCACAGGCCTTTCTGGGTCTGGGGTGGGCAGCTCTGGGCCAGGCTCGACATCAGGAAATCTGGACTCCATCTTCCTGTGTCATTTACGAGCTGGGCCACCCAGGATATGTGCCCAAGCTCTCTCCGTCCAAGTTTCATTATCAATTAGCTGGGGCTAATATTAGAAGCTTTGTCATGGGTCACTATGAGAACTGAGGCACTGCATGTGGTGAACTTAGCCCTGACCTTGGCACATAGGAAATACTCAATAGGTTGCCATTGAGTGTGCATTTCATCACAGGTAAAGGGGGTGAGGTCAATCACAATGCTCGTGACCCCGTCAGCCCTGCCCTGTACTCTGGTCCTCGCTCCCTGGGGTTAGGAGGAAGTAGAGGGAGGAGAAGCTGCCTCCTTCTCTTCATGCTTCTGGCCACAGCTCCACTCTTGGTTCCGCCTTAAAACAGTTGGTGTCCCTATGATTTCTGCCCACAGGAAATCTCTGACTAACTTTATTCTCAGTTCTGGCGCTCCGTGCCTCACTCCGATTCCTGAATTAAGTTTACTGACTGCATCATGTAGGGGACTTGGCCTTCCCTGTTGGGCTCTCGCCTTTCCCTCTGAGCTCCAGGCATCATAATTGTGTCTAGCGCCTTCAACATGCTGAACCCTGTCTGACTATGTGCTTGTGAGAGCAGAAATGACCAAGTACCACTTACAGGGAGATCGGAACAGCAGGCTGTCTGTGTCCTTGGAGTGACACTGGGGAGGTCTCCAGGGACTGCAGGGGGAGCCCTAGTTGTTATGCCTATACAGTGTTCAGCATAGCGACATTCACATAAATGCCACCTCTCTCAATTTCAGTTCATTGCCTCTTTCAGTTCTAGAGTTTACATTTGGTTCCTTCTTGTATAGTTTCCAGTTCTCTGCCAAAATTTTACTCTTGTCTTCTAAGTTTCTCAACATTTTATTTGTGGTTCATGTAAAGGCTGTCCCGATGACTCCCTCATTTGAACCCCCCGCTGGGTCTCCTCCTCTTGCCTGTTTTCTCCTGTGCACAGGTGGCCTTGTCTGTGCCTGAGTACTTTTTGCTGACTGCCGGACACTGTATAACATACACTGTCGGGATCACATGAGGCTCCGGATGGAGCTGTCTCTCTTTGGCTTCACCAGGCAGCGTGGCCAGGGAGCTGCAGCCCCGTCACCTTTCACCCAGGCAGGGCTGGAGAGGGCTCAGTAGCTGTGCAGGCTGCTCCACTTCGTCACTCCTCATCCTCCAGGGTCCCAGCCCAGACCTGGGGTGTTTATCAGGGCCCCTCCTCCTCAGTGGGAGATAAAGGCAAATGTTATCTTCCTCACCCTCAAGACTGACGAGTTTGTGCAAAGATCAGCGGCAGCTTTTGAAACCAGCAAATGCTTCTGGGGTAAAGGCCCAGATGCCAAGCTCTAACTCCCTGGACCTTTTCAGTGCCTCAAAGCCTTGGCCAGAAACCTTTTGGTCCTGGAAACCTCCCTCAACCACATCAAAACTGTAGCTAAATTACAGGATGATCATCATTCGGAACCACCTAAAATCTAGCTCAATGGAAGTCCTACAACCAGGGATTGAAAGAGGAAGCTACACGGAGACTGGCGGGAGGGGCAGAGATGCAGAACATGCAGGTTCCACACCCACGTGTGGTGGTTTAAAATTGGGAGGGATGTCTCAGCTGCAGAGGTTCTCTCTGAGGAGCGAGGGGTCCCAGCCCCATGCCAGGCCTCCCAGCCCAGGGTTCCAGTGCTGGGGGAAGTCCCTATAATTTCTGCCTGTAAAAGCCAGAGGAGATTGAGGCTGAGTGAGACAGAAGGCTTTTGAAGTCCCGGGCATTCCTCTTAAAGGGCACGTGGACAGACTCACTCAGACTCACTCCCTCTGAGCTTCAGCACTATGGCGGCACCTCAAAAGGTACCAGGGACATACAGGGAAGAACTGAATTGTCCAACATTGGGGTGAGAGCTGTGGGGGAACAACTTTCTCCCAGACAAAAGTGCTGGAAGAAACCATTGCCCCTTTTCTGACCCCTCCCCCTACAGAGCCACAGAGCAGTGGGCACCACATCTGAGACACCATCACCTAGCTAACACTGTTCTCCCCACCCTGTTGGTTCCCTGAGGCTCTGCCCCACCCAACTTGTGGGCCCACTCAAGCTGCTTCCAGTGGCTTTTCCATATAAATGGCTTCTCTTGCCTTATGCTTTAGACTTTCCTAAAATCTCTCAAACAAGCAGCATCTGGCCTCTGTATACCCCACAGCTCTTGCTAAGTGGCCCAAGGTGCAGTACTAGCAGTAGCTGACCTTGGTTCACACTTTGGCCTTTGCTGAGCACCTCCAAGCCCAGCACAAGTAGCATCCATCTGCACACAATGTGGTAGCTCATGCCGAGTGGCCCAAGGCAGGACACAGGTGGTGGCTGACCGTGCACCTCCCAGGAGGCCACAGAGCCAGTGCCC
Organism: Carollia perspicillata; assembly: GCA_004027735.1. Lineage (NCBI taxonomy): Eukaryota > Metazoa > Chordata > Mammalia > Chiroptera > Phyllostomidae > Carollia > Carollia perspicillata. The sequence goes on from PVKM010034234.1 coordinate 3,443, forward strand.
CCAGCGAATAGCTTAAGACTACACTGATTACAACCCTCCCATCTCCACAAGTGACACACTCAAGGGGTAGACCAGATCCCCACTGAAGCAAATCCTGCTCCATAGGGTTGACGCCTGCACAGAAGCTCCTCTGCTGTAGTAATAGCCTGTCCTCACAGCTGGTCAGCCTTGAGCTCAGTCTCTCCCAGTGATGTATTGAGCTTTGAGCAATAATCAAAGCTCAAATACAACAGGACAGTGTACATAGCCCATACAGGGCGAACCCAGAGAGCCCAGATCGGATGATCGGGGAGGCTGTGCCACTGACCCTACAGGACACCTGCTACAGAAGGCCACTCTACCAAGTTCAAGAGACATAGAAGCTCCACCTAATACATAGAAACAAACATATGGAAGCAGATAAAATGTGGAGACAAAGAAACAGGTCCAAAATGAAAGAATGGGAAAATCTCCAGAAAAAGGACTAAATGAAATGGAGACAAGCAAACTTCCACATACAAAGTTCAAAACAATGGTTATAAGGATGCTCAGGAAACTTAGTGAGAACTTTAAGGAACTTAATGGAACTTCAACAGCATAAAAAAGGACATAGGAACTATAAAAAAGAACCAGTCAGAAATGAAGAATACACTAACTGAAATGAAGAATAATTTACAGGGAGGGAATCAACAGTAGTGTAGATGAAGCCAAGAATCAAATCAGTAATTTTGAATACAAGGAAGCAAAAAAAAAAAAAAAATCCAGTCAGAATAGCAAAAAGAAAAAAAGAATCCAAAGAAACAAGGATAGTATAAGGAGCCTCTGGAACAACTTCACACATTCCAACATTCTCATCATAGGGGTTCCAGAAGAAGAAAAGAGAGAGTAAGAAATTGAAAATCTATTTGAAAAAGTAATGACAGGAAACTTCTCTAACTTGGTGAAGGAAATAGACATACAAGTCCAGAAAGCACAGAGAGCCCCAAACAAGATGAACCCAAAGAAGCCCACTCCAAGACACATCATAATTAAAATGTAAAAGTTTAAAGACAAAGAGAGAATCTTAAAAGCCGCAAGAGAGAACAGTTAGTTACCTACATGGGAGCTCCCATAAGACTGTCAGGTGATTTCTTAACAGAAACCTTGCAGGCCAGAAGGGAGTGGCAAGAAGTATTCAAAGTCATGAAAAACAAAGACCTACAACCTAGATTACTCTACCCAGCAAAGCTATCATTTAGAATCAAAGGACACATAAAAGTCATCCCAGACAAGGAAAATCTAAAGGAATTAGTTCTTTAAGAAGAAAAAAAGGGAAAAAAGAATAAAAAAATATGAACCAAGTAAAATGGTAATAAATACATATCTATCAACAACTGAAGCTAAACAACAAAATAAACCAAAAAGCAGAATAGAAACAAACTCATAAATACAAATAACTTTTTGAAGGTTGCCAAATAGGAAGGATATGAGGGGAGTGTGAAAAGGTGAAAGGATTAGGAAGTACGAATTGGTCGTTACAGAATAATTATGGGGATGTAAAGTATAGTGTAGGGAATGCAGTCAATAATATTCTAATAACTATGTATGCTGCCAGATGAGTATGAGATTTATGGAGATGATCACTTAGTAAGTTACATAATGCCTAATCACTGGAGTCTAGACCTGAAACAAATGTAATAATGTATGTCAACTGTAATTAAAAGATGTTGAAAATGATTTTCAAAAAAGCCTTGGCAATTCTTTGATCCCCTCAGACATTTTTGAAATACATTTTGTCTAGCTTTACTAGGTGTCCCAGCAGGAAGGGTGGTTGGTCCTGAACAGCCTAGGCCAGAGGTGGAACCTGATGCTGTCTGTTTTTTTAAGTCTTGTTACTCATGATTCTGGACTCTGAGCAGCATTTGGGGAGGAGAAATGTTTAAGTCTGGGCAGAAACCAGAAGAGGAAGGGCTGCACACCAAGGAGCAGGGAACTTATGTTGCAATGAACTAGCTGGTGACATCGTTGGATTCATTTTTAAGATCATCCTGGCACAGTGGACTGATGGATGAGACTTAGATTGTGGTTTGGGAAGACTGAGCCTGAAGGCAGGGTGGTGGTACACTGGCAAATGTTTGACAGCTAGATCTCAAAAACAAAACGTTATGATTTGTAGCAGTCGCTAATTTTCCTGCTGTAAGTGCCTTCTCTGTGGGTGAGATCAAGCCACCAGCAGAACATCATGGAGTGCATAGTTGGGAAGGGATGTGCACAGTCAGACCTTGCTGGCTCCAGCACCCCACAGAGGCAGGGAGATTTGACTGCTCTGCAGTCTTTCTAGAGAGAAATCATCGCATTTCCCAACTCCAACATTATCCCTCTTCAGCCCAATGGCCCACCCACTGGTCCTGTCCCTTTGCAGAAAACAGTTCCTACTGACAAATCCAGTTTATCAGGAAACCTAAATGAACCTCAGTGTAAAACCTGTGCCTTCATGTCACCCAAACGCCATTAGCACAGGTTTAAGCAGTTAGCTTTGGGTGGACAGGTGTGCACCTTAAATTGTAGTAACTGAATCTCATGTGAGGTTCTCCAGCCACCTCTTGAGTGTCTGAGTATTATAGCACACAGCATGCAGTACTGGCGGTATCGTTGTCCAAACTGTATGAAGTTTTACTAAGATAGTGGCGTGAAGACTTTAGCTGTTCCCTCTGTGAGAGGGGCAAGTACCTCAGTCCACAGAGTAAAGAGGGACAATACAACACGACTTGTCACCCTCTCTGTCAGTCTCCACCTACCCAGCTCTGCCTTGTGGCCAAGTCCATTTTAACCAAAGCAGCAGCTTACTGGATGCTCCCTACAGTAGCAGGTCAGGTTTGGAGAGTCTCCTGGGCATCTCTGTCCTCCGAGCTGCAGCATCAGGGTAAACATGGCTGCCCTCCAGCCAGTGAAGGGCCATCCGGAGAATATGTAGAAAGTCAACCATCGCATTCACTGCCTTATAAGAAGCCTGCACTCCTTCCAGATACAAGTCATCAACTGGCAGTGAATCCTTCAGTTTCTTCCAAGACGGTCTTGGTCCAGCAGTTTCTGGGTTTGATATTGATCTGCATTGAAAGCCATTTGAAAAAAAATCCAGTTACCTCATGTTTCCAGAGACACATGTCTGCTCTTGCTGTCTTGGCTCTGATGATCAGCTTCATGAGGCAGCTTCTCCAGGGGCCGGAGAGGAGCAGGAACTTGTGCTCGGCCTCGGTGTTCTCCTCTCTCACACAGATCTCGTCTGGTCCTCATAACAATAATAGTAAGCTGTGCAAGTTGGGCACATTTACACTCACTTCTGAGACGAGTAAATACATATAGTCACTCTAAAGAATAATAAATCAAGGCTCAAAGATATTAAATCTCTTGCCCACAGCCTGAGCAGGATTTGAACCCAGTTCCTGTGTTCCTCCCCACACTGCTGTCTTGCCAGTGCAGCTGCTGGCTTTTCTTCTCTTCTTCACATCACAGTTCACAGAAGCAAGCAAATTACATTTACTCTTACAGTGTTCCTTTCAGTTTCAATTCATATCTTACAAAGCAGCAATTTACTCCATAATTGCTTTGAAATTGTATTATCTTTTCTTTCTTCCTTTTTTTGTATAAGAAAAGCATGATTCTAAAACCTTATATGGGTTAAAGAGAAAGCTCTTTAACTGCTTACAGATAAGATGGCCAGTTGCCCTCGTCTTTAGGACTTTCACAGTTTCAGTACTAAAAGTCTCACGTCTTGGGAACCCCTCAGTCCATGGAAAACTGATGTAGTTACCATATTACATGAACTTTTAAAAAGTGCTGACGCCATCTGGTGGCTGATGCCCTAAATTGCAGGCACAATTAACAAGCATTGTACCTTGTCTGTTCAACGTGTTGTTAGTAGTAGAGATGTACCTGGTCCATTCTATTAGATAAATAGACAGATAGCATCCACAAAAGCACCCCCAAAACCCAAGTCTTCCACTCAAGAGACCATAGTAGATACAACAGTGACCAATTAATTTAATTTAGCTATTCATACCTCATTGCCTCCAGCTAGGTAATCATGATATGATCATTATCTAGAAGCTTAACATTATTTTCAAATCCGGTCCTAAAAAGGATTTACCCTGATGTCAGCAGTGTAGGGAGGATGCAGAGATGCAGTGAGGTAGATGGCTTGCCCAAGGTGGACACTGGGTGGCCCCATCTTCATCCTGCTTCTCTGTCCTCACTCTCCCGGCTCTTCAGTCAAACCACGAACCTCCCCATGCTGTGCCTTCTCCGAGCCCTGTTCTCTGCTTGGCAGCCATGGTGCTACCTGCGCCCCTGGTCTTAGATGGAGAAGGTGATTCCTCCTCCCAGGAAGCATGGTGTCCTCACTGGGCTTACCTGCACCATCTCCTGAATTCGATCCAGTTCAAGCATGTATACATTTATTTAGCACCTATGTGCCAATTGAAAATACTTTGGAAGGAACCCTTTTTGAGTATAGTGATTTTTCCACAGTATATCACTGGTTCTGGGAGTGGCTCCGGCACTCTCCTTTACATATTTGAAGAAAGCATTCGAGCATGGTCTCGTAGATTAACACATCGCATGAGAGACTGCTACACCCACGGAGGGAAGGAGGAGGACTTGCTGCCTGGGAGTAGTTGCTTGTGGTTTACAAAGCACTTCCCCCTCCATGATCTCATTCAGCCTCCGGCCCCTCCAGCATAGTCCAGTGGGGAGACAGACTGTCTGCAGGCAAGCCCGACTCTTCCCCTTGTAGCAACTGTCTAGCCGTGGGCAAAACACTTAACCTCTCTACACCCCAGTTTCCTCTTCTGGAAATATGAACAATCGCAGTCCTCCCTAACATGGCTATTGTGGGGATTAAATGTAATAAACCCAGTGAAGAGCTCAGTGGAGCACTTGGCTAGCTGTAAGCACGATGGGCATGTTTGCTGGTGCAGGCTCACGTCAGAGATACTGTGGTTTGCATTCCACCACTGCAGTAAAGCAAACATCACAATAAAGTGAGTCACACATTTTTTTTTGGCTTTTCAGTGCATATAAAAGTTATGTTTCTACTGTAGTCTATTAAGTGTGCAACAGCATTATGCCTAAAGAATAGTATACACACCTTAATTAAAAACACCTCATCGTTAAACATGCTAAACACCCTCTGAGTCTTCAGCAAGTCATAATCTTTTTGCTGGCGGAGGGTCTCGCTTTTGTGGTGATGGTGTCTGACTGATCAGGGTGGTGGCTGCTGAAGGTTAGGTGGCTGTTCAGATTCTTAAAATAAGATGACAGTGGGGTTTCCCACATCCACGGACTCTTCCTTTCACAAGCAATTTCTCTGTAGCATGCGAAGCTGTTGGGTAGAATTCTACCTGCCATCGAACGTCTTCCAGAACTGCAGTCAGTCCTTTCAAACCCCGCTGCTGATTGGTCAACTGAGCACATGTGATGGTCTTGATGCTTTGTCGTCACGTCAACAGTCTTCACAGCATCTTCACCAGGAGGAGGTGTGCGACTCTGCCTTTCACCCGAATGCTCGGAGGCAGTTGGAGGCTCATTCCTGGCCTGATGACAACACTGTTGTGTCTCAGGGAGGAGAGAGGCCCCAAGGACAGGGAGAGAGACTGGGGAACAGCCAGTCGGTGGAGCAGTGAGAACACGCACAACATTGATCAATTTTGATGTCTTACATGGGCTCACTTGTGGTGCCCCAAAACAATGAACGATAGTAACATCAAACATCAGTGATCGCAGGTCCCCGTAACGAATCTAATCATAAAAAGTTTGAAATACGGCAATACCAAAATGTGACACAGAGACATGGAGTGAGCGAATCTGTTAGAAAAATGGCACCAAGTGACTTGCTCAACACAGGGTTGTCACAAACCTTCAGCTGGTAAAAAATGCAGTGTCTGCGAAGTGCAACAAAGTGAGGTACCATAAAATGAGGTGCCTGTATTTTGTCCATGAAGCCCTGAAGGTTCGCCAACCTCCTCTTGACATGGAGGAAAGTGAGACCCAGAAGAAAAAAGAGTTTACCCATGAGAGGCCAACTAAGAATTGGAAACTGGGTCTTCAGACCACCAAATCGTAAGATCTGTCTTGTGCCCCACACAGATCTTAACCAGAGGTTGTAAGCTGGCAGCCCATAGACTATTTTACTCGGTCACTCCATTGTTTTATTTAATCAAACTACTATGCATATCAAAATCAGAATAGCTGACTCTTGGAAAATAAGAAGTTCTGGCCACCCAAGCCTTCGTACTCATGGGACAAGCATCTGCTGGAACTTACTAGTGACAGCCACCACCCTGCCCAGTACCCCTTAGATCTTGTGGCCTATACCAGCTTCTCTCGGTGTTCCCCAGTGAGCTCACACTGTCCTTTCTCCACTTCACAGAAATATCTCTCCAATTCCCACGACCCGATCAACAGCACACCCCCACCCCCACCCCCGAGCTCCCTACAGACCCCATCTGTTGCCTGCGTCTGTCTGGACAATGAGCAAGCCTCATTATTAGGAAGACCTGAGAGCTCCACGGTTTTCCTCACAGCAGCAAGCCTTCTCTGTCCACCTGCTGGCCTGGCGCCATGGCTGCGTGGTCTCCCCATGGTGGCTCTCGCCTCCATAGTGGCCAGGTCTCCCAAACAGGCCTGGAGCTCCACACCCTTGACATTTCCCTGGAAGCTTGCTCTTCAGAGTCAGAGGCATTTACTAAACACCAGTGTTGGACCTTTTCCTCCCCATCTTTCAGATGAGAAAATAGGAGTGGAAGGAGCTTACCTAAAGCCATGAGGAGGACCTGACAGAATACAAGGTCTTTCGAGGTCTTTCAGCCCCTGGCTCCAGACAGAGCTGCTGCACAGAAAGGAGGACACCGGGCAGTCCCTGTCCCACCAGTGCCAGCCTAGGAGCTGCTGCTCCCTTTTGATTACCTGAGGAGAGGAAGAGGGAGAGCGGCAACCCGCCTTCCCACACGCCCACGCAGGGCTGGTGAGGCCCTGCTGCCAGAAGGGTGACTCAGGCTAACAGAAGCCAAACTGGTTCTGATCCGCATAGAACTGAGGTCACGTGTGAGGAACTGAGCTGGAACAGTGAGCCTGGACCTTTGCGTCCACCCTGCCCCGACTCCCACAGGTCCACGCGTGCATCCTACATTCGGACAATATGGACTGACTTAATCCTGTGTGCCAGGCACTCCTCCTGGCACTGGGGAGAAGCTGTCAAGGCTCTGATATGCTAACGGGGGAAGGCAGATAAGAAACAAGTAAACAAATGAACTGACTACATGTGATGGTAAGCGCTACAAAGGAAGTCAAAACACCAAAACACGATGTTTCTAAGGGACGTAGGGAAAGTGGTCAGGAAAGACTTCTCAGGGAAGGTGACGTTTGAGCTGAGACCTGAGTGAGGTCCAAGAAAAGTGTTCCCCGAGGAGGGAACAGGAATCACGAAGGCCCCTGGCTGCGGTTCTTTGTGGTTGGAGGATCACCTGGAGGCCAGTGTGGTTGGGGGATGGCTTAGGGAGCAACAGGACGTCTGTGCCTTTTCCAGTTAACCCCAGGCTCCAGACATCCCGGTGCTGGCATGACACTGCCCTTCTCTGGAAGACCCTATTGTCTAAACCATCGCCTCTTGGCCATTCAGAATCGTAAACTCAGAATCCTTAAAGCCGTTGGGTCGGCACATGGGGAAGATAGAGGCAAGGGCTCTTTTGGCAAAATGAAAGTCCCGGGTCTGTGCTCTGGATAGGTCCCTTCTGCTCTGCAGGGCTCCATCCAACAGCTGCAAAACGGCCGGCACTCCCCGCCCCACCTTAGATGAGGAGCAGGCTGGAAGGAGGAATGGCAGCCAGACTGTAAAATGCTTTACACGCTACATGCACTGAAACAGGGCCTTGCTGTGGGTAATACCTTAGCAGAGAGGAAGGGGCAGATGCACCTAGTGGCTGCCTCTGATGGCTGCCTTCAAGCCAGTCTCTTCTGTGGGAAAATGCAGGTTGCACTCACTTGCAAAAGGGCTACTCATTAGTGAACATGTGCAGCGAGTCTGTTGGAGCCCTTCACACCTCCCTATCCCTGTTTCTGGGGGCCTGGACTCATGTCCAGTGTCCCTTTGCTCAGTCCACAGGGCCTCAAATCTGGCTGGTAGCTGGGTAGGGTGCTGTCCGGGGTGCCAGACCATGGGGACTTCCCACAGCCTCACTTCCTGCTCTTCAGTGTAGGCTCACCAGCAAGAACCAAGACCTCTGAGCCTGAGCTGAGGATTTCTGAAGCAGCTTTTGTAGAGAAATGCTTTTCTAAAACAGGAACTAGATTTGTATACCTAGAAATTTGGGCATCGGGACAGCCAGAGTACCTGCTGGTAAGGCCTATCTTGTCACACTGATGTGCGGATCTATTATCACATCAGGAGGGCCATTCTGTGGAGCAGGTCTGGTGCCTGGAGGTTTACCTGACCTTCACTAACTATCTCAGTCCTTCAACCACCCCATGAGGTGGGCAGTTTGTGACCCTCATTTCACAGATGTCTTCAGGATCGCACCGACAGAGTTCAGAAGGAAGAAGAGACACAGACATGAGAGGGTCGGGGTAATCAGCAGACAGACCTCCATGACTGCTTTGTGTCCTGTGACCTTCCTGTTCCCAGTTAGCGTCGTGAGATCTGGCTATACTTTCTGTCACTGTGTCCTGTCTCTGTCTCCTAGACTCTCCATCACAGCCGAAGCTCGAGCATGTCTATTTTCTGCAAGCAGAGCCATACCTGAAATAATCCTGTGAAAGCCAACAAGTGACACACAAGGGAACCAAGAAGTCTGCCAAATGAAAAATGAAAGTGCAGAGGGATGGACTCCAGGTGGGCACAGGGGACAAACAGACCCAGCAGCTCCTGCATCTGAGGGCACACCCCACCCCCGAGCTCCCCGTAGACCCCATATGTCTGCCCACATCCTGCCTTGCATTTGGGGACCCACTCCTTCTTTGTCACTCCCACCATCCCCCGTCCTCCAGCAGTGTGTCAGGCACAGAACTCAGTCAGAACAATTCAACCCTCCTGGTGTCCTTGGAGCAAAGATGAGGGAAAAGGGGCAATTCCTCTTGCTTTCACAGAAACCAGTGACAGAGCTGTCAGCTGCAACAACAACCAACAATCACAACAAAACCAAGTGCTCTGGGCCCCGTGCGTCCTGCCAAGTGTTCTATGAGACCCTGACGGGACAGCGGGGAGCATGGTAGGTGTGTCCTTGTCCTCTGGGACTGAGTCTTCACTCAGTCCATATCATCCAGAAACTGCATCCAGGGTGAAATGTGTATGGACACAGGAAGTGCAGATTTGTGGGAGCACAGAGCAGGACAACGCCACCCTACAGGGGCTTGCGGTGGGGTCATGGAGGGGAGTGGGACAAGCAGGGCAGGAGGGAGTGAGAGGAAGCATGACTGGGTGTTTAGGCAGGTGTAAGTCATCAGAGTTGAGTGCAGTGGTCGGGGAAAAGGCCACGCGAGGAGCCCAGGCTCCAGGGGACTGGCCTCCGGACCCTTTTCCTGTTACCCCTTCAAGGGCCCTGGACTTGGAGCAGAAGTGAGGTGCCAGGATTTCCGACAGCAGGGACATGGGAGAAAGTCTGGCAACTCTTTAGTTTGCATTTTCCCTCTTATGTTGTGTGATTCTCTGCGGGAGTTGATGGTAATTATAGCTTCTTAACCCCGAAGGACCACTTGAGCTAATAAGTATCTCTGTTGGTTGTTTCATGTCACACAGTGGATGAGCCTTGGGAAGCCCTGCCCCAACTGTCGGTCTCCTGAAAACACTTCATTTTTGGAGGCCGGAGGCTTTTGTGGGAAAGCAAAGGCATTCCCACCACAGGCGCTGGCGATGTGTCAGAATTCCTGGACAGACAGCCACAAGCCTCTCTGTGCTGGGTAACAGGAACGAGCGATCTCCCTGCGGTCAGCTGCACAGGGTTGCATCATTAGGGAAGGAAGGCTGTGCCCAGGAACACGGCAGCCCAGGGTCGGGGCTTGCCCAGGCAGGCCTGGAGGCTGCCCCAGGACTTAGATGGCGGGAGGGCCTGCCCATCTCGGTCTGTTGCAAAAACATAGATGCATACCCGACCCCGACTGGCCGCTGTGTTCCTTGGGAGGGGGCTCCATGTGATGGTTCCATACAAACACCCGTCTTTGTGGTTCATGCCTGACCTGCAGAGGATGCTTTCATATGTGCACAAGCCTAGCATGCAGTGGAGATTTGCATACAGGGCACTTACTGGGGAGTTACTTGGGGATGTGAAGAGAGAAGGACACAGCAGAAAATGAGGTTGAGCTGTAATGCAGTCACAACGTAGGCTTCGGCCCAGACGGAGGGAGGGTGGCACTGGCCAGGGAGTCAGGCCTTTCTATCCCCACACTGACTGGTCATTGGATCAGGCTTCCCTTGGACAAGAGCTGCGGCCTCATCAGCTGTAGGTCATTCTCCTGGGCAGGGAGGAGCTCTGGGGGCACACACAGTATCTGCAGTAGTGGTGACCACAGCAGCCATCATGCTGTCACACAGACACTTGCACTGAGTTTCACAAGCCTTCAGATGCCTATTATCCCCATTTTATGTATGGGGAAACTGAGGCACAGAGCTGTTTGACTCAGAGCCCATGCTACCACATGATACCTCCTTAAGAATGAAGCACTAGCACTCAGGAAACTCAATCTTCCCATTACCCAGCACCTGTGTCCCAGACAAGTCCTTATTCCCCTCTGACATTCAACTTCCCAAGCTCTGAAGTGCGGATCATAACACTTGACCTGCCTTTTATTTCTCTTATAGAATCATTGCCAAGACCAATAAGATCGAGGATGTGGGAGTGCTTCGTGAACTGCTAACCCTATACATGTATAAGATGGAATTCTTATTACATATGAAAGACAGCACATGATCTAAGAGATGACAGCATAAGACCACCCCAAAACTCTGAGGATGGCCTGGGTCCTAAACCTTTTGGATACTCCAGTGGCAGAAGCCAAACGCAAAAGCTTCCATTTGGCAAATGGAGAAATAGAAGTGACAGGAAAGTCTGTAGACAGAACTTAGGCTAAAAATCAGTCCCCGGAATCATGTCCACCATGGCCTCAGCATGGCTCTGATGCCACTATGGAAATACAAGCCAGCCCGCCCAAGAGCTCGTGAGCCTCCCCAGCCGATTAAGAATCAGGCAACATCTGATAGATGCCTACCTGTGGTGTGTACCCCACCAGGTGCGGTAGCTCTGTTATGTTTCCATCTCTCCAATAAGCTAAAGGCAGTGGTCAACCAGCAAATCAGAGGTTCAAAAGTGGGAGGTGACGTATTAAGAGCACAGAGCCGTGAAGGGGCAGGGCCTTGGCCCTCTCCAGCACACGTCACTGCCACTCGCCAGGTAAGGAGTGGGCTTCAATGCTGTAGTTGAGGGGATGCTGGGAGTTCTCAGGGCCGGCCAGCATGTGAAGCTGTCTCTACCCAGAAGTTCGAGCTGTGGGAGAGAAGGAGAGCCTTCACCTCTTGCAGCAAGGCCTGTTCTTGAATTTTGGGATTGGTCTGAGGCCCTTTCTGGGGTTAATATACAGGGGGCCTGGTGTGGTTGATCAGAGAAAGTTGCAGGCTGCTGAGGACAGGACTCAAACCCCCAGCTTAGGAAGGAAGCTCTGGGTGAGGACAAGGGCACAGAGAAAAGGCTTTCCTACAGCCCTAGAATGGCAGTGGTTCCTTAAAGAGCATCAGAGGTGGATGTGGGCACCGGTGTCGGCACCATTGTCAGGCCAGGAGAGGGCTGTGTGTGTGCACGTGCACCTGTTCTGTGAGCACGCGGTGACTGACTTGAGCTCAGATGTACGGCACGGACTCTTCATTTATTTGCAACTGGAGAAGCCTCCACGCAGATCTATCTAAACACATTTGAGGGTGTGCTGTGGCCCTTTGATAAAGGTGCACCACCCCTCACATGGATGGGTGATGCAAAGACCTCCAGGTGAGGTGTGGGCTCAGTGAGGATGGAGCAGAGCCCTGAAGAGAGGAAGGCATGGTCCCGGTCTAAACCCTCCCCCTGTGGGAAGTCTTCCCATCAGTACACTGGGAGTGAGGATAGCACTCTGATGAGCCACATAGTTTTTAGCAGAGTGACGTGAACATAGTAAGCTCACGTCAGCTGATAGCCATGGCTCTTCCAAAAGTCTATATATGTTGATATTTT
>PVKM010034235.1:0-15648 GCA_004027735.1 Carollia perspicillata
TGAAATGCCCAACTCTCACTGAAACTGTATTCAGGAACTTTTTATTTACCTAGCATTCTCTGATCACATTTATTGAGCACCTAATGTAAAACAAGCATTGTGATTGATTAGAGGGGACTGTGGGATTTAAGGCAGCCATACTCTCTGGCCCCACTGAGCTTAACTTTCTCTCATTTTGTTCTGATTGGGTGATTTCCACAATTCGGTCTTCTGTCACTGATCTGTTCTTCTGTATCATCATTCTGCTCTTGACTTACTCCAGTGCTTTTTAAATTCAGTTGTATATTTGAGCTCTTATTAGTTCTTTCTTATACTTTCTCTTTGTTGAAGTTCTCACTATGTTCCACTATTTTTCTCCCAAGAGTATTTTCGTGACCATTACTTTGAACTCTTTATTAGGTAATTTCTTAATGCCATTTCATTAGGGCTTTTCCTGAGATTTCATTTTATTTTTTCACTTGGAACATATTTTTTAATTTCCTCATTTTGTTTGACTTTCTGTGTTTGTTTCTATGAGTTACTTGAGTTAGCAGCCTCCCTTAGCCTGGAAGGAGTGGCCCTGCATAGGAGCAACTCCTGTGCAGACGACCTGTGCTGACAGCTCTGGCAGGCTGGCTGGAGCCTGAGCTGGCCCTGCTGCTGGGGTAGTCCTAGCAGCATGGCTGGAGTGGATGAAAAGCTGGTGGGGTGATCTGAGGGCCTGCTGCACCAGGGCTACCTTGACAACTGGCTGGAACTAGAGAGGGTATGGACTGGAGTGTCCTAAGGGCACCAAGCAATGGTTACCTTGGCAAGTTGGCTGCAGCTGGTGTTGGCATTGTCTGGGGTTTTCTGGGTGCACCATGTTGGGCCTACCCTTGGAGCTGGAATGGGCATGGGGGTAAGGGAAAAGATCTGGGGCGCAGTGTACTGTGGCCACCTCAGCAGGACAGCTGAAGCTTGTGTGGGCTTTGGCCTGAGTTACCTTGAAATGGCCTTGGCAGGCAAGCTTGATCTCCTGGACCATACTCCTACTTGCAATGATGGAATCATGGAGGGAGAATGTAATACATGGTGCTTACCAGTACCTGCAATACCAGAGACCGTTTCAGCAGTTCCCCGCCCCTTTGAGATATGCTATAAAGTTAGTAAATGGATTTGCTTTACATGTAGTCTAGGTGCCCTTTAAAGTGCTGGGGTTTTGCTGTGCCCCAGGGCAAGCAAGCCCCTGCAAAGTCCTTTCGTGATACCTCTCCCTGCTGTAGGTCAGTGTGTTGTGGGTGAGGTTTCCACAATTACTGTTTCTCTGTCTTTCCTACCCTTTTTACTCTGATCCCTCTGTTGTTTGTTGCGCATAAGCTGTTCAATCAGTCCTCAGTTCTTCAGAAGGAATTGCTATGTAGGTAGGATGTATATGCAGTGTGTGGGAGGAGGTAAATTCAGGGTCTTCCTATACTGCCGTCTTGGACCTGCCCCTCTGACTCCACTGAGCCTACCTGGAGATACAGCTAATCAAAGCGGAGATAGAGTTATCAGGAGTCTAATGGAGCATGGGCGGGGCTGTTGTGGGAAATGTACTGGGTGGTGTGGTTTAAAAGAAGACCTCCAAAAGGAAGGAATGTCTACAGAGAAACAATGTAATTAATGTGACTAATAATGGGTCAAGATGGGAAAGAGCCTACTAAGCAAGAGGGAACAGTCTGCTAAAGCTCAGTGCCTTCACAGGATCAAAGATAGATAGGCTTGACTGTGTGGTAGGGCAGAGTATTAAACATGGAGTTAGAGAACCAACCAGGGGCCACATCACAAAGGACAATGTTAGCCCTGTTAGGAAAATCATAATTTACCCTGTGTGCAATGAGGAGTCCTTGAAGTACTTCAGAAAGGGTAAACATAATCAGGTATACTCGTCTCTTTATTTAAAGATTGCTATATCTAATATGTAGGAAATAGATTGTAGGAATAAAAATGGATTTAAAAAGACAAATAAGGACACTGTTGCAATAATCTAGGCAGTTTAGGTATATGTAAATAATAACCTAGAGTACAATCAGTAGGTTGGAGAGAAATAGAAAGAAAATGAGTGGGATTGGTTAGTTTACAGGGCATGGGGTGATGAGGGAGAATAAGATGATTCCATTTTGAATATATTCTATTTAATACATGAATGGGAAATTCAAATATATATATATGTATATATATATATGGAGAGAGAGAACAAGAAAACAGTGAACTCTTTAAACGTGTATGTATAAATCAAGGGAGAAACATGCTGATGATCCAAGTGTCGGAGTCCACTTGAACAGAACTCACTCGAGCTGTGAGTAGAATGAGTCCCCCCAGGGAGGGAAACAACAGCACAGGAAAGACGTTATAAGGGGTGTTCCAGTTTCAGAGGAAAGAGATTTTGTTACCAAACAGCAGGTGGGATCCCACTGCCTGTCACCACCCTCTAGGCAAAATTCCGGAGGCACAGGTTTGGTGATAAAGGACAGGAGTCTTTATTCGAAGCATCACAATTTTGCAATAACAGTTTACCACATGCATTAGTCACTTTAGCCTATCAGTTAAGGCTAAACTCTTTAACACCTTATGAGTGACCTTATTTTTATAGGGTTAATTTACAAACCAAAACAACATAAGATATAAAAGCAACACAATTTTGGAAGAGTGACTAGCTTCTGCCTCACAACACATGCCCTCTAGAACAGCCAAAAAAAAAAAAAAACTCTGCTACCCTCTGCCAAGCCAGCCTGATCCTAGGCTGTGCCCGGAGTTCCTTCCCATTCAAAGTTCCATCCATTGGGCAACGTAGGCAGCTGCAGCAGAGCGCCTTCTTTTATTTCAAATCTTCTGGCCCATACTTCCATGCACTCTGGAGGCACTCAGCTTCTCAGCCAGTCCCACCCTAGACTGTTTGCCAAGGCCTCTTCCTACGGCCCCTCCCTGCTCCTCCCCAGTGATCTGATCAGGTCTCTCTGTATCAACTTCTGTACTTTGCGCTGTCACCACCCACATGTATTTCATTCCTCAACTCCTAGCTTCATGTGTGTGGCTTTGAGAAGTGAACAACTTGTAAGAAAGTGGCAACTCTGAGTATAAACTTTTTTTCAATACATTTTATTAAAAAGGGATTGAAGGTGTTATCAAGTAGGAGAAGTGTTTTTTTTTTTAAGGGAGATACTTGAGCCATTTTTTAATATTGATAGAGAATTAGGATCATCTTGTCAGTAATAAGGAGAAAAGATGGCATATCTCAGCAGTAGGAGGGATACGGAAAGGAATGGGGACAGACGCTAGTGAATGAATAGTTCTTTAAACTCTCTCTCCTGTGGCATAAATAGCAAATAACATAATTTACCTTTTCTTAGGTAGTCTCTCTTGTCAGTTTATTTCAGGTACTAGTTTTGTCCATTAGTTATGTCTAAGTGCCTTGAAAGCAGCCCATCGCAATCTGCACTGTTTGCAACAGTGAGGTTAGAGATAACGCTCAGGATCACCCCCAAATGGGTCTTGAGCATTTCGGGACAAGATAGTTATCTGTTTTCCTTAGTATAGGAGAGAATTCTAACAGATCGTGAAAATGCGATATTAACTAGAGCCTGTAAGCCCTTCATTTTTCTTTTTCCTCTCTGGAATGCAGGCAATATGGCTACTCTGAGGAAATAAAAACACAGCCCTATCATCAACAATTAAAATAATCCTGCTTTCTTGGTCTTAGTTTATTTAGATACCTAGATATGGTCAAGATAAGAGAGAGACGTGTTCTTATTATCCTAAATGAAGAAAATGTCATCATCTGTCACTTCTGACTGGCATAGAAATAAAAAGTTCCCAGCCATTCCCTTTTTCATTTGTGTTTTCTAGTCTAGCTCACAAATACCCTGGGGGGCAGCTGCGGGACACCCCCATGTTGTTTACCTGCCATTCGAATAAGCAAGGCCAGCTTCCAGGCTCAGGACATCTTCTGTTAAGGGCAGTTTTCCACCATCAGGGAGAGGAATAAAGCAGGCTGGGTATTATTTGGACAGGGCTTGGTAGTGAACTCTCATCTGGTAGAAGTACCCTGACATTCCCACTTCAGAGCCAAGAAAGGAATCTGAGGACAGTCATGACCAATGCAGGGGGCATCCCCGGGTCTGGCAGGTACTGTTTTAGTGGTGGTGACACAATGATGAGCTTACGAATACTGTGTACCATTTGCCGATTGATTTAAAGGTATTTTTAAGATAGGGTGAGGCATGTTTTCTGTTAATAATAAGTGGAGAATTTAAAAATGCGTGTCCAGAGTTAGGAAACACACCAGGTCTCAGTGTTGAAATATGCCAGCGTTTTACTTTTCTTTGTTTTGAGGTTATATAGTCAAATGATATTTGATGACAAAGTTGAAAACCTCTCAGAACAGTGTTTTAATTACTTTTTCTCCCTGTAGCCATTCTATGTAAGCATCAAGGGCAACAATATTCTGTATTTGAGTTATGTTTCTTTTGTTTGTTTGTTTCGTGTCCACTTTTCCAAAAAACCATGTCTTTGAATACATGTTCCTGGAATGGAGTCCTCGGTCTTTGTCATTGTCTCTCCTAACGAAACTGCACTCCTTTTCTCCCTGACCACCTAAGGGACAAATAATTAACATATAGTCATACACTGTTTTTTTATTGAATTTTTTGAGGTGACATTGGTTAATAAAATTACATAGGTTTCACTTACAAGGTCTGTCCAGAAAAAGTCCAACCATTGTTAATATAGTGAGAATGGTTTGTGTGACATCAGTGTAACCTGGCAGCTGAGGAGAGTGGACTGGAATGTGCATGTGTGAACAATAACTTCATTGTACTAGTCAGTGGGGGTGGGAGACACCGTTAAATGAGCATGTGCACTGTGTGGCCATCACATTCAAAAGAATGAGTGAGTAGAGCAAAGAATCTGCATCAAATTTTGCGTTAAGTTCAAACATTTCTCTGGGGAAGCTTGGATGATTCAGAAGGCTGCAGCTATGGGCGGCCGGTGATTGGCAGCTTCATCATGACAATGTGCCCACTCATGCATTACGTCTTGTGAATAGTTTCTTTGGTGAAACATCAAATCACCCAGATGACTCAGCCCCACTATAGTCTAGAATTGGTGTCCTGTGACTTCAGGCTCTTCCTAAAATTAAAATCACCTGTAAAAGGAAAGAGATTTCAGACTGTCAGTGAGATTCAGGAAAATAGGATAGGGCAGCTGATGGCGATTGGGAGAACTGTGTGAGGTCCCAAGGCACCTACTTTGAAGAGGACTGAGGTGTCATTATCCTATGTACGATGTTTCTTATATCTTGTATCTTCTTCAGTAAATGTCTCTATTCTTCATAGTGCATGGATGGATACTTTCTGGACAGGCCTCATCTGCACTTCTGCAGTACATTGTTTGCATATTGTGTTGCATGCTCACCAACCCAAGTCTCCTTCCATCTCCCTTTATTCCCCTTTACCATCTCCTACCTCCCCCCACACCGCCTTTCCCTCTGGTAATCACCATACTATTGTCTGTGTCTAGGCATCTGTTTCCATTTTGTCTATTTTTTTCATTAGATTCCATGTATAAGTGAAATATATGGTATTTTTCCTTCTCTGGCTGGCTTATTTCACTTAGCATAATACTCTCTAGGTCCATCCATGCTGTTGCAACAGGTAAGATTTCCTTCTTTTTACAGCCGAGTAGTATTCTATTATGTAAATATACCACATCAAAATGAAAAGACAGCTCACTGAATGGAAGAACGTATTTGCCAATGATACATATGATAATGGTTTAATATCCAAAATTTATATAGAGCTTGTAAAATTCAACAACAAAAACACAAACAATCTAATTAAAAATGGGCAAAGGCCCTGGATAGATACTTCTCCAAAGAGCATATACAGATAGGTCATAGACATATGAAAAGATGCTCACTGTCATTAATCATCAGAGAAATGCAGATCTCACCTCATGCCTGTCAGAGAGTCTATCATCAATAAATCAATAAATGTGTTGGTGAGGATGTGAAGAAAAAGGAACCCCGGTGCACTGCTGGTGGGAATGCAGACTGGTGCAGCCACTGTGGAAAGCAGTGTGGAGTTACCTCAAAAAAATTAAAGATGGACCTGCCTTATGACTCAGTGACCTTACTTCTGGGGATATATCTGCAGAAACCCAAAACACTAATTTGAAAGAATATATGTACCCTTATGATGCACCTATGTTCATACATTGTTCCTTATTAAAGGTTTCTTCTTCCATAAATAATTAATTGGTACTTGAGTTTTCATTATGATGATTAGGAGAGAAAAGAAAGAGAAAGAGGAAGGTAGCTTAAGAAAAGCTGTATTTTATTTACACCAAACATATTTGATTTCCCTAATTCTCCTTTATAAATTGAAGTTCAGCTATTGGAAAATGGCATGCTGGGCACATGAATCAGTCTGCACACAGACACACACTGCTGTGGATGTGGAATCTGGCTCAGAGGTACGATTTGACAGCTTGTGTTTGCTTACTAGCCATCCCACAGCAGGCAGATGTTTGGGTCTGGAATAAGAGTTGTTTATAGATATTGTGAGAGTTGTCTGTTGGTACCAAGTATGTAAACATTTAGAATTCTGCAGAGCCTGGTTATGTGAGACATTCAAAAAATTTTCCACTAGAGTGTAACTCTTTCTCTGTCTTCAACAGAGCTATTTTTCTTCCTCCCATTTTCTCCCATGCCCAAACAGAATGAAACTCTGAGTCAAAATCATCCAGGTCCCTGTACCTGTTTATCTATTTGTAGGACTATATTTCACTTTTTGCATAGAACATGTTTTCCCTTTTCCCTAAAATCTACAAAAATTGATCCCACAATGATCTTATCTCATTCTTATGATGAGCACGTGATCTATTCACAGGTGTTGTGCGATGTGCAATGACTCACTTCCCAGAGACGTCTTATTCTGTTTTCTTGTGGCTATTGATTTCTTGTGGCTTCTTACTTTGATTTCTTGTGACTTTTGCCTTATTCTAGTTGGAATTGAACAATTGCTTGCATCCAATCCCAAAATATTATTTCACACACTAATGTAAGTTTGGGGAAAATTTATAATAAAGTGTTATAAATTCCCCTTGGTGTTCAGTGCTATTCTCATACATCATGGTGGGCTATTCTAATAAATGAGTTTTCTAGCATTCTTTCATGACATATCATCTTACTAAAACCTTTATAAGAATTTGCTCTGCTTTAATTACCTTCTTTTCTAGTGGTGGACATACTATTCATCCTAGAGGCTTCCATATAATTCTCTAGGTTGTGTATTTCCCAGAAAATCTCTCTCATCTGCCTATTCTTGACCTCATTACATACACACTAAGAAGATTCAAATTATTACTTTTTCTATTAGCACAAACAATATATTTTTAAAATATTCTGTGAGGAATCATAAAATACTTCATTTTTAAAAGATTTTATTTATTTAGTTTTTAGAGAGAGGGGAAGGGGAGTAGAAAGAGGGAGACAGACATCAATGCAAAAGAAACATCAACTTCTAGCACACCCGCAGTGGGGCACCTGGCCTGCAAGCCAGGCATGTGCCCTGACTGGGAATCAAACTGGTGACCCTTTGGTCTGTAGGCTAGTGCTCAATCCACTGAGCCACACCAGCCAGGGCCATAAAGTACCTTACATTTGTCATAAAATTATTTGTATTTATCTTCTAATTACTCCTTTTTAGTAGCACAATACAAATTTCATATCAGTTACACTTTTTCTCAGGTCAGATTGAGTTTCTTGTTAGAATAAAAGTCTTTGGGAATTGTGTGCTTGTGCTCTGATAAGTATATAGCATTTCAATCAATTTTAGTTTTTTGTTTGTTTGTTTTTGTTTAGGTAGTAAAAAGCTGCTAAAACCCTGAAATGTCCCCATAAATTTTATGCCAGCAGAAAAATGGAAACAAGCATTGTATTTGATTTCTATTTAAAAAATTTTGGTGTTCTAAGTTTCAAATTTATTTTTTAGTTATTCATTTATTTTACAGCTGTAAAGAGTTTCCAGTTCTGCATCTAGGTCAGTGGCCGATGCTCCCTGGTGCAGCTGTTCTCTCCACTACCTTTGTATCCCGCCCACTCCTCCGCCCACATGAATGTGGTTCCATCCCTCCAGTCTTTCCCTGAAGTGGCTCTCGTTCATTCTATCGGGCAAAATAATATTTGTCAGATTTTGGAATTCATCTTTCTCGATCTTTTGCGGTTGTCTCATTGCTTCCTCCTTCTTCAAAGCACACATGTCCCTTGGCATTTTTCTCTTTCTCTGACAACTTCTAAGTGTCCTTAGCAGCTTTCATTGAACTTTAAATCTTGACTTTTTTCAAGGCTCTGTCTTAAGCTTTTGTTCTTTTTTTTCCCTGTACTCTATTCATTAGAGATCACAGCTAGAACTAATGGATTCATTTGTCTTTTATGGCTGATAATTCTCAAATTTAAAATCTCTTTCCCAGAGCTCTTAAAAATGATCTGCAGTGCGTACATACATCCGAATGGATGTATCATAGGCAGCTAAGATTCAACTTGTGCCAAAATGAACACAAGATTCTCTCTCTATCCCTATCTGCCCCAACAAAAAAAGACTTATTCTCCTCGGATAGTAAATGCGTCCAAATTCTACCAGAAACCTGAATCATCCCTGGCTCCTTCCTTTTTATCCACTTCCTTAGTTAATCAGTCACCAAGTTATTTCTATTCAGCCTCTAAAATGCTCGTATATCCAATTCAGCCTACTTCTCTTCATTCTACAGTCACTACTTTATCCTGGACTACCCTCATGTCTCCCCTGGAATGCAGTCATACTCTAATAAATAATATTCTGGATCCTCTTCAGTTGGTTCTTTGTACTGCAGTCGAAGTAATTTTCTTTATGAAAAGCATATTTAATCATGTCACTCCTATGCTTAAAAAGTTGTTTAATGTCTCCCCAGTTGCAAACTTGACCTGCAAGGTTGTATAAGTTCTGACACCTGCCTGCCTCTCCAGCTTTGCCCCATCCATGCTTCGTGAAACTCTTTGCTTCAACAATACCACCTTTGCTTCACTTCTCCCAATATGGCACAATGCTTCTTCCCACTCAGGGCTTTCTTTGTGCTATTTTCCTTGCCTATATGATTCTTCCCTCTTAATTTACGAATGAATTAATTTTCAGAGCACAATTTTTACCTCCTTATAACAATTGCTAATAATCCAGAGTAAATTAGGTGTTTTGTTAAATTCTCTGATTAGACTTCTTTTATGGACTGAATGTGTCTTGCCAAAATTTATATGTTGGAGCCCTACATATAAATGAAGCTTCAACAACAACAATTCCTGTTGTTGAAGCTACCCAGTATGTGACGTTTTGTAATGGCAACTTGAGCAGATTAAGACAGACTTATACTTCCTTTTTATAGCATTTTTTACTTGACTCTAACTAACAAATTAGTAAATCAGTCATTTTATGACTGCCTCTCCTTAAAAGAATGTAGACTACATGAGGGCAAGGATTGGGCTTGTCTTGTTTAGCACTTGACCTCCAGTGTCTACCTGTATCATGGATAGTCAATAGGAAAATATATTGATTGCATGAATATTCAGAAAGAAAAGGCATTGGGAAGGGTTAACTCTTGGAAAGTGAGATCCCAGAGAGAAGAGATTCCCAATCACAGGCAGACATAGGCACAGAAAGGATGGTAAAATAACAGATAGTGGGAAAATGAGTTTATTGCAGCAGGGGATCTTGGAAATTCATCAGCAGTTCTGTCCATTGCTAAAATAATTACATAGATATATAAAGTTCAATATTCAGCAAGATTTATTTGTTGAAAACCTTTTACCCATTCCTTTATCCTAATAATTCTCTTGTAAGACCTGTTATTTTGAACTAAATATAAAATTATTGGCAGTGCTAAAATACTGCAACTTGAAACTATTGTTCATCTATGATAATCTATCTGGAATCATATTCTCCCTCTGTCTCCTATCTAGTTGACAAATACAACTTTTAAGTCACTAGTTCTTAACTTTGGGGTTTTTTGGATAAGCTTGAGGCTATGTGGGGACCGTCTAAAATTATATGCTCCTTTTGTATAAATGCATGGATATGTGTTTTTGTGAAATAAGGTGAGAGAAAGCTTGGCAGGTACATGCAATAATTTGGAAATCTGAAAAATAAACTCTGGACAGAGGTAGTTTTACCCACTGTAAAAGACTAATGTAGCCATTAAGGGAGAGAAAGGGGACTCCATTTTCTTTCACTAATGCATCACTGTCAGAGAGCACTGCCTGGAGTGGCTCCTGGGCTTGAGATCCTCACTGTCTGTTTTCTCCTATTTTCTACACTCTGTTTATTGCCTTATCTTTTTTTCTTTGTATTGCTAAATACTTAAGGTTTGCATTAGGCATTGACTGCCTTAAACTCTTGCATAGTAAAAGTTCAGTATTAATGGAGTAAATAAGTTTCTAACTTGGAAACTAGAGGCTGGTTGACAGTTATACTGCTAACCAGAAATTTTTAGTCAGTGGTAAAATATTAAATGAGTCATGTAGAAAAATGTATATCAAAGCTATATTAGAACTATAAGATTTAACATATTTAATATTAAAGGATATTCAAATGCATGAATAACAGAAACATTTACAATGACTTGACTTCTCTGGCTAAAGCTGTTGTTTGAGTTTATAAGGTTTTTTTTTAACTTGCCATAGTTTGCTCAGTTAATACCTTTAGATTATAAAATTGAGCAAATGCATGTACAGATTTACAGATGTATAGATTGAGCTAACACATGTACAGATTTAAAATGAGATAGCTAAACTAAATATATCCTGACTAATATTCATTTCAAATATGTAATTATTTAGGGTAATGAAAGCCTAGAAATAGAATTTATTAAGCATGGAGAAACCTCAACACCCATATTATCTAAACAAAGACTTATTTTCTGTAACTGAAACTTCTGCACCTATCAGGTACCCATTTTCCCTTCTCCTTATTAAGAGAATGACTTTAGTGGAGTTAGAAAGGCATCTAACCAGAACGTTACACTTTTTCATCACCCCCACAGGTAGTGGTGACTAATGAGTCGTAAACAGGAGTTACTAGGTAGGCTTTTGAGAGCACACGTTTAAAGGGAGCTGAGTCATCTGGGAAAATGCCCCCATTTTACCCTTCATTCTTTGTCCTTCTTTTTATTTGGAACATGAAAGTGACAACCGAGTCTTCGGCATCTTGTAACATTGAGGCAACCTTGAGAATGGAAGCCACAAGCTAATGATGGATATGCAGGAAAAAGTGAAGGGTCCTGGTAACGGTGACAGTATGTGCTAGGCTGAGTGGACTGCCTGTCTTCAGAGTTCTCTAAGGGCAAAAGTAAATAAATAAATTCCTATCTTCTTTAAGTTATTTTTATAAGTGCCTGTTGCTAGTGGTCAAATATAGCTCATAGGCAATATTGCTTAATTGAAAATTAACGTTGGTAGTCAAGATAATGGGGAATAATGGCTACCTAAATCTCAATCTTTCATTATTTTTTCCCAAGCCCTACAAAATAATAAGAAAAAATAAATTCATACACTTTCAAATTTTCACTATGACTAGAAGATAGAGAATATTATCTTTAACTATGAAAATACACAATCTATAACCAACCATTTTCTTGAGCTCCTACTGGTGCTTTTGCATAGGAAAGACAACCCCTTTAAGAAAAAGTACACCCCCGGTGTAAAAGTGCTGAAAAGAATCCTGGAGATCAAAGGACTGACTATAGGAAAGGAACTTAAAATATGGAACTTGAGGAATTAGTGTCGGCAAAGCAACGATTCATGGGGAGAAAATGGTGACACTGAAGACAGAAGTGTCATGTGGAGACTGAATAGTAAAGAGAAAAGGAAGCATAATAAACAAATTAGGTTTTTGAAAAAAAAATAAAAAGAAACCAAATTCTCCCAGCCCCAAGCACACTGCATTTAACTGCATCACAGAGGGTGTCCCAAATGACAGTTCTCTGCGTTCAGTCCCAGACTTCAACCCTGCTTGTGAGATGCATAGACACAAGCAGCACTTACCTGTATAAAGCTACTATCAGGAAAAAAAAACAGGAAAACAATGTTTCATCTCCTCTAAAATTAAATATGAAAAAATAAACCTCTGCCATAGCACTGCAAACTGAATCAAATATCTTCAAACCAATATTTGGGCATGTGTAAAAATAATCAAAAACAAACAAATAGAAAAATCTTTAACCAGCAATACAAACTTAAGAATAGAATGGCCCCCTAAAGTGAAGGAAGAGTTGATTGGATTCCAGAAAGACATGAAGGTAAAAACAAAAATCCTTTCAAGCATAGAGACTAAATTTAAAAAATGTTCAAAAGGGAATATGGATTAAAATGCAAAGTTAGTAAGGGGCACTGAAGAATAGGAGAGAAATAACCAAGAGAAGGGGAATGAGAATGACTTAAAAACCAGTCAATGAAGCCAGAGAGAAAGCAATGGGAATGAAGACAAAGAACATCTAACAACCTGAATCTTGGAAAAAGTTAACAGTAGTGGAACCCAATTAGTATTAAAAACTGTAATCCAAGAAAACTTCCAGAAAAATAGAAAATCTGTAACAACATTTATTATAAGTTCCAAATTCAAAATCGATCTGGGACAATATTGTTTGCTCTGTTCCATTAGTCTGTTTATCTATTCACATGTCAATAACACAAAATCTGTATTATTATATCTTTATAATAAGTATTAAGATCTGGCAACATGACTACTTTGTATAGCTCTTTATTATCTTTGATATTATATTTTTGTATTTTCTTTTAAATTTTTGAATTGGCCTTTTAGTTTCCACAGTAAAACTTGTGCTTTATTGGGATCTTATCGAATCTATGTATCAACTTGGTAAGAATGGACACATTTATAATACTGAGTCTTTGAAACAATAAATATGGCATTTCCTTCTAATACTCTCAATACTGATTTGTAGCTTCAGTGAATGGCATTTATTTTAATTTCTGTGTTTTAAAATTAAATACATAAAGAGATTTTTAGGGCTTTCTCTTTAAAATGGAGCAGACTGAGAGGCTCTGAGTAAATAGTGGTAGAGTGTGTCTGACGATGAGGGAAGACAGAGTGAGCGCATCCGTGATCTATTGCTTTCTTGAGTATAAAATTCAGGAATTTGAAACATCAGCAAAAATATAATTTTTTGAACTTAATTTTTAAAATACACTTCATATGCATTTTAATTTCTAATACCAAACATGATAAAGCATAGGAAAATCTTTGAAATATATTCACCACCCAATTAGTTCTTATGTTATATTATTAAAATAGTATGCCACTGCCTCATTTGTAAAAAGCAACATTTCAAAATTTGTCTTTTTATGTTACAACTATTTTAAGATTTGTAAAATTTTCCTAGGCTGGCCAGGTAACAAAAACCAGGCAGCTTAACAAAAATTTACTTTCCCACAGTGCTGGAGGCCAGATGTCTGAGGACGTGGTGTCCTCAAGTTTGGTCCCTGCCCAGAGCTATGAATCAGAATCCGTCCCATGCCTCTCCCCTAGCTTCTGGTTTGCTGGCAGTCTTTGGTATTCCTGTGCTTGGAGGTGCATCGCCCAAATCTCTGTTTTCACTTTCATATGACATCCTCCCTGTGTACCTGTCTGTGTCCAGATTTCCCTTTTATAGGAAAACCAGCATTTTTAATTAAAGATCCACCCTACCCTAGTATGACTCCATCTTAACTAATTACATGTTCGATGACCTTATTTCCAGATAAGGCTGTGTTTCGAGGTGTGGTAGGGATTAGGACTTCAGCATATAAAATTTGGGGAAACAAATTCAACCCCTAACAAAAATTATTTCTGTATTGTGAATAGTTTAATATGCATATTTACAATAATTACTTAAACCTTTACTTTATTTGTACAGATAACATGCAAAAAATTGAAACAGGACTATCAAATCTCCAGGAAGTTATCAGGAGATTCACATATGAATCATATAATATTAGGAAATACTGCTCTGTATGAAAATGAATCATCCTTTTTTCTTCTTCACTAAATGTTCACATTCTTTCCTGATAGAATAGAATTTTATTACCTTATAACATACCCCATTCTCCTTTGTAATTATATTGAATGTTTATCTTCTTTATTAGATTGTAGGCATTACAAGTGAACTGTCTATAATTTTAATTTAATGCCAGTGTGCTGCACATAGTAGGTATTCAATAATTATCTGTTCAATAAATAAATGACTAAAGGTGGTTGTACCAAAAAAAGAACTGATTAAATTTTACACTGCTATCATTGCATTTTTAAATATAACATTTTGTTTGCATAAACATTATTTGAGTGCTGTCTTTGGTTTCAGATGGTTGCACAAACTTTGTTAGTAGATATGTAGGGATTACATTATAGCCCCGTGGGAAGTGTGGCATCTGTTCAACAATGCATAGAATGGCACCCATCACCCAAGAGGAGCATTAAGTCTGACTGTAAGCATAGTGGCTAAGATTTAATACAGTCAAAATATAGTTACCCAAAGATAAATTTCACTGGGAAAGGAAAATTAAGCTATTTTGCCAAGAAATCCATTGAATCTTTTGAAACAGTAAAATATCCCTTTAGCAGCTAGTAGTGTACAAACAAAGCTAAGTACCACCTAGTAACACAGAAAGATATTTCTAAAGCTCTACATATTATGAAAAATTTGACTTTGTAGAATCAATTTTCAAAGTATTGGGATTTTCTCCTGTCTTTTAAAAGCAATGGAAGAGAACTGCAAATAAATTTGTCTTCCTATTCACTTTCTGGGAAGTTAAGATTATCTTAGGATCTTTTGCAAACATGGTAGTTAAGTATGCAATGTATCACTTTCGTATTTTTGGCAATATATCTATATCAAACCATCATACTTATTCAGGAGAGAAGACAGTAGACTTTTATAAAAGTAAGCCATCTCTGAGCATAATGGCAAAAAAAAAAAGTTTTTTGGCAATAGTTCTTAAATTTAAAAACGAAGGATCACCAAAGCAAAGGCTCGTACAAATGCTCCAGGGCACAGGGTCATAATAGGAATCAGCCAAGTAACTTCAAGGTCATAGATTTTAGATTCTCAAATTTATGAGAATTCCTTTCATATGTCACAATAGAGAAAGATTTGTTTTAATTTCAAAATAAAATACATTTCCCCAATTTTATTAAAATAGGATAGAATGATTTGCTTACTTATTTTATGGGTTCCAGGATGTTAATGTGCTTTCAGTAGATCAGTTTAAAGTTGTGGAATGAGCATGAGTTTTGAAGTCACCCTGACTTTTTTCCAAATGCCATGTAAGAGATATTCCAGAGCTAATAGGCATAAGTTCTTTGCTCATTGAGGAAGATGATAGGTGAATTCTTACCCAGTAATTTAAATATTTTTTAATTAAAAAAATTTTTTTGGGGGGGAAAAAAGATGGCGTCAGAGTAGGAGGGAGCAGATTTCACTTCCCCCTACACAAAGGAGGAAAAACTAGCTAATTCATGGAGGAACGGAGCATACAGACAACAGTATTGCAGCGTATTTGAAAATAAGAATCCACAAAGCGGTAGCGGACACTGAAAAATCAGAAACCAGACGGTAAGAAGATTTCAAGATACT
>PVKM010034236.1:0-15663 GCA_004027735.1 Carollia perspicillata
TTTAAAGGAAGCAAGAAAGATGACATTCTGGGAGTTTCGTATAATAGGTTGATCAGAATCGATGCAACCACTGGGGTTCCAGTCACCACCTGGAGGTTCACCAACATGAAACAGTGGAATGTCAACTGGGAGATCCGCCAGGTGAAGTGCAAGTTCGGCCTGTAGTTGGTGTTGAGCTTGTGCGTGCCCTCAAAATTGCAGATTATTCTGATGTAAAAAGCCGTTTTTGTATTTAGAATTCAGAAGCCACAAGCATGTGGCACTCGTTTGCTAAAATAATCGCAGGCAACTCTGGGCATTTCCTAACAGGTACAGACCAAAAGTGTTTTCAGTGAACCCCACTCATTGGCTTGTCTCCATACAGATGCCAGAATTGCTGAGCCGTTTGATTAATTTCCTTCAACTCAGCACAGGATTATATAAACCTTGGGCTGATAATGACTTGGCAGAAATTGCATGAGATGCCACTGTCACCCAGAATAAGTCCAAGGAAAGGCCTCTTCTGACTGACTGGCTGCCGAAAGGTCTGCCTGGTTGGGGACTCGGAAGCGCCTCTGCCCCCCTGGAGAGCATTCCAGCCCCAAAAGGGGAAAACTGCTGGAGAAGCAAGTGAGGTGCACAGGGATAGCTGAGAAAAAGCTTTGCCTCTTGAGCCTAGGAATCCTCGAACTCTCCGTGCCCATCCTCGGCTCCCAGGGAGCTTAGCTCAGGCCGAGGCTACATCATGGGAAATTCTAGCTCCTTCGTATCCTGCTAAGGTATAGAGTCTCTCTTCCCTCCTTGCCTCAGTTTTCCAGCAGAAAACCATCAGCATTGGGGCACGGTAAGAGACGCACACTCTTTTAAAGGATTACTCTGTCAGCAGAGCTGTTAACCATCTGGGTGCTCATTTGTGGAATGAAGGTCTGAGACTAGACGACTTCCAAGGGAGCGGTTCTAAAGTTGTTCCATATAAGGATCGCCAGGGGAGTTTTAAATTACTGCTGCTCAGGCCACTCCCGAGACCAATTAAAGGGGAATGTCTGGGGACAGTAGCTGGTTCCTCAGGTGATTTGAGTGCAATGGGCGGCCAGGGTTAAGAGCTCATAATGTGTCCTTTTCTGCTAAGAGTTTATGACTTCCAGCCGGGAGGGGCTGAGAGCCAGTGGCTGGAGGAAATGTCAGGCAGGTCTCGTATACTCCATTAAAGAGTCTATAAAGTACCTACCCTTTGACACAGGGAGTGCTTAGAAAGTTCTACTTTTGTACAACAGACGGGCAGAAAGTCTGTGTGTGTTGGGAGTTTGGGAGTTAGAATGTTTTGCCAGGTTCACAGCCAAGTTGATGCCACACGAGGGCGCAGAGAGCAAAGACATGTTTTCTGTAAGCAGTTAGTGGATGTAGTGGGGTTTTGTGAGTTTTGGAGGGAAATCCGTCCGTCAGCCATGCCAGCAGTCCTCAGCTGTGGGGCCACGTCCAGCAAAGCAACTTCTTTCTCGTCTTCCCTGGTCAGAGGTTAACCTGTGTCAGAGGTTTACCTGTGTCTTCCCTTCCAGGTGGCGATCGAGTTTGACCAGAACGTCTCCATTGCATTCACCTGCCTGAGTGCAGATTGCAAGGTTGTGCACGAATACATCGGTGGCTACATTTTCTTGTCCACCCGCTCCAAGGACCAGAATGAAACACTCGACGAGGACCTGTTCCACAAGCTGACAGGCGGTCAGGAATGAAGCAAAGCGGGCCTGCTGGGCCCGTATACAGGGGGCGAGCCAAAGGTGATCCTCCCGGGACAGTGGGGCCCGTGGCTCACACAGGGTGTGGATTCCAGAGTGACAGACAACGTATACTCACCACCAGTCACCCAGAGCCTTCCTTGCCTTGTGTCAAACACACTGCCTGGCTCACCCCTTCGGTTACTTTGCCTTGTGCTACCTGCAGTGGGAGGAGCCTCGGTTGCCTTTTCTGTAAACTGGGAGGGTGGGAGAAAGGATAGTACTCTAAGGCCCAGCGTGTACCTTCAGTTCTGTGACTCAGAACCTGCAAGTGTGTGGCTAGAAGTGGCTCCTGTGCTTATCTGCTCCATTGCCAAGTCAGCATAGCAAACAGAAACTTTAAAAGCACGTGTGGCATGCACAAATCTTGTTCCTCAAACTCAGGTATGAAAAGAAATAGGTCATTCCTTAACAACTGCTTTAGGCTCCCATGTTGTGAACATGGCGGGGGGAATCCACACATTTCCCATGAAGGTCAAGGTCTGGCGGAGTGAGGAGAGGTGGGATTTCCTGATGCCAGTTGGTGACAAGGGATCAGAGCAGTGGCCCTCAACGTCATCAGTCCACAGTGACTTCTACCAAGGGGACCACTGGCTCAGTCTGGTTTGGACACTGGTCCTCTCAGGTGACTGCTGCCTCCCGCAAGTCGAGTTGGATTCTGGGGGTCTCTCAACCACCTTCATGTCCTTCTTAATGACATGGGGTGACACTGGTACAGGGAACCTGTTCCTCAGCTCAGCCCCATGTCTCCACTGCTTCTACCCAGGGCCGGGGCTCAGGAAGAAAGGCCCAGTACTCTCTGTTCATGAAACCACCTATCCACATCCATGCTTCCGATGAAGTCCCCATCCCACTGGTCAGGAGGGGCAGGGCAGGACACAGCCCTCCTTGTTAAAGGGCTGATGGCTTTCCATCTTCATGGCCTTTGGCTGGTGTGAGGGCAGGGCAGCCTTGCTCTTATCACTGCTCAGTGTTTTCCTGGATTTGGTGTCTGTTTAGGTGACTTCTGGCCTTCCCGTTAAAGGCCTTGGCTTTCGTAGTCGAAAGCTGATCATACACTTCTTTTCTCTCTGCCTCTTCCCGAAGACATGAGCGTGGGCCAAGAACAGCTGCCTCAGCTGTCGTGTTCTGTTTTGGTTTGTTGGCACTGGGAGGAGTGGGTCTTTGAGGAAGTAAAAAGCAATACCAACAGTAGTGGGAAATATCTGATAATATTTTATTATTCTGTGACAATGTTCTTTTGTCACACAAAGGACTTGGGTTGCCAGGGTAACGCAGAGGCTGCATTTCCATTTTGAAGTTCTACAAGATGCAGACTTCAAGGGGCCTGGCCAGAGCTCAGATGCCAGAAAATATCGGCTAGCTGTTGCTTTATTTCCCCAAAAAAGCCTTTTGAGAGGAGAGATCTCCAGAATTCCTGGAGCCACAATGAGGCAGCCTTGCATAGGGGCCCCGGAACCCTGAGTCAGAAACTGTCCCTGGAAATCTCTCTTTTGGCCTCTCCTTCGAGGTCAGTGTTAATGAACACTCCCCTGGCTGCAGCCAAACTTCTGAGGCCCACCTCTAAAGCTCAGAGGTGGCTTAGGCACTAGAAAAATCTGACCCATGTCAAAGAATTTCTTTTGAAATGTTTTATATAGAAATTAGTTATGAGCATAGTGTGTTAAACTTGGTGTTGGTCATTTCTCCAGAGTCCTGGGCTCTGTTATCTTAGAACCTACTCAGGTCTGTAAAGTTACGTTGGGCCCTACACTAAAACGATGCTCCCTGTTGTGACAGTTCACCTGTCCACTGTCAAGTACAGCTCTGCGTAACTTACCAGAGCCGGCCTTCAGCACAACCCTCTTCCTTGGCGTCTCAGGGTTGTCTGACATTCCTATGAAAACACTCGAAGGAGTTGACTGAGTTTAACCAAACTTACCGGGAACATTTCTCCTGTGTCCACACAGTCACATCCCAGAGGAGTAAACAAGTGTGAAACAGAAATCTTAAATGCTGCTGCTATTCCAAAGGGCAACACAGGACATTTTTTTACTTAGGGTGCAAAAGGTCATCTGACCAATGATGAAGTTTTAAATTAAAGTGCCTTTCAGTCCCATTTGCTGTCTTATCTACACTAGGTTGGGAAATCTGCCCTTTTTTTTATTATTTTTATATGACTTCTAAATTAAATGGTTTATATGGACTTCAATATGTCTAGTGTGTTCTCTCCAGGCTGCTGTCTCTCACCAGGTGAACACTTTTCTCTGTCATGGAACAGGATGCGACTTGCAGGTTTAACGTGTGATTTTCCTCACAGTTCTGAGCTTTGCACTTGTTCTGCCCAGCGAGACTGACTTCAGACCTGTTGGTTTCGGCTCCTTTCTCATTGACCTTCACTAGATTTCCTCGTGTGTCATGAGCTCTTCTGTTGCTGGTCTACCCTTTGGAAAAAATACCAGAGAACAAGGAAAAGTCCAGAGGCAGAGGAGTGTCAGAGGGTCTCTGATGTAATGGCCAAACATCAAGGGCATTTATTTCTCTGATTTATTAATAGATGGTCCGTATGGGCAATGATGTACCCCTTAATGCAATTCTCACACCAACCCATAGGGGGCAGGAAGCGTTTGCCTTCTCATTTCACAAAGGAGAAAACAGGTGGCTCAGCCAGGTGGGAGGGGGATTGGTGGATTGGGGGAAATAGGTGAAGGGATTGAGAAGTACAAATTGGCAGTTACAAAATAGTCACTCGAAGGTAAAGTGCAAGATAAGGAATATGGTCCATACTATAGTAATAACTGTATGTCTGGGAGGTACTAGACTGGGTGGTGGGGGTACTTCATAAGTTATATGAATGTCCAACCACTGTGCTGTATACCAGAAACTAATATAAAACTGAATGTCAACTGTCATTGAAAAACAAAATTAGAAAAGAAAAAAAACACGTAACTTTGCCCCAGGTAACACCACCAGTAAGCAGTGGAACCATTCAAAACCAGGTTGCTTCATGCCAAAGACCACAAAGCTTAAACCTGCCAATCCCATCCTTCCGTTCCCATCACTGCTCAGCGTTGAAATCCCTGTGCCCAGCCCCAGCCCCAGCCCCAGCGCGGGCTTCCCCTGCCTTCCCTGTGTCCCTCACACTGGTAGGAGGGGGTGAGGGTTGCTGGGGAGTGCCTGCCACAACGTTAGCTGTGGGCGGTGCGGGTGGATCAGAAAGTTCTGGGAGCCAGAGAAATGGGTTGCCTGGAGAATGTTTTATTTATGAGTCTGGGAAGTTGTTCTTAGTCCCAGGTCAAAAAAGTAAGCAAATGAGCACTGGTCAGTGTGGCTCAGTGGGTTGGAGCGTCATGCCATAAACCAAACCAAAAGGTCACAGGTTCAATTCCCAATCAGGGTGCATAAATGGATTGCAGGTTGGAACACAATTGGGGCATGTACCAGAGACATCCAACTGATGGTGCGCTCGCTCTCTCTCTCTCTCTCTCTCTCTCTCTGCCCCCCTCCCTCTGTAAGATCAATACACATATCCTCAGGTGTGGATTTTTTTTTTAAAGTAAGCAAACGAGTCCTTTGAAAACCCTGATTTGTAGGCACTAGAAGCCAAAACATCTTGCAATATTTACTCTCTAAAATCACTAAAAAATTTTCTTTTAATTATTACTTCTTTTTCACTTCAGTACACTTAACATCTCATTTATTTTCATTTTGCCACACAAATGTGATTTTCCCGCCTCCTACCCTCCCCCCTCTTCTACCCCAGAATCTCTGGGGAAGGGTAATAATGGTGGGAGAGAGCATTTTTCTTCCGATATTTTGCCCCTCTTTTCCCTTATTCTTCCTACCTCCGGGGGCCTTTGGGTCCTGGAAACCATGGGTGGAAAAATCAAAGGTGACTCAGCACCTGGCCCTTTCTGATGTAAAAGTTTCCCCATCCCCTTTCTCAGCACCTGGTACCTCTAGAGCTGTGTGGCAACACTGAGTGCTATCAGAGGAGAAGAAACCATCAGCCTGCTCCGTGCTCTGTCCTCACAAGTGCCTGTGCTGGCCCTGGACTCCCGCTGTCGCAGGTTCTCTGACTTCTTTAGAGCAGAGTCTTTGTTGCCCAATAAGAGATAGGATTCTAGTCAGCCACCCTTGAGCCCGGGGACCCATGGAAGCCACTTTGGGTAACACCAGATCACGTGATTCAGAAAAGGCCTCCCCACATTTGCCCACACACCCCAGGGTCCATCAAGACTCAGTTACCTCTAAAGAGCCCCTATGAATTAAAACACACAAACGGAATGGCAATTAGAGGTTTCTCTCTAGATGCAGCAATGCTCCCAACTAGCAACTATGGAAAAGATTCTTTTGACTAAAGAGATTTACTTCCTTCCTCTGACTCACTGTGTGATCTTGAAGTCTCATAATTCCCCTGAGTGCCTCAGTTTCTTCAGCTGCTACAGAGGAAAAATCCCACAGCCACTTCCCCTCAGGGGACCTCCAAATAATGAATGCTGTCTGCAAACGTAGCAGGATATTATTTCTATTCCGTGTAACCCAGGGGCTCCAAGTCAGGGAGCTGCGTAAGTGTTCATGCTATTCTGAAAACCACCAGAGGACCAGCAGATGCGGGCGTGCCGTGTATCACTCACATTACAGGGGAGCGCACTGCGGATCAGTGGGAAAGCCACTGTGCCTCCTCGAGCCTTGGCGCCACTCATGGCGTTAGGGAGGCAACAGTGGCAGTGGGGAGGGAGCCACTGTGGCGTGTGAAAGTGCTACGAGTTTATGACAAACACAGGGTCTTTGAGACACAGGGGCCTCGAGAGACTGTTTTTCTCATTCCTTATGGCCGATGGCCAGGCAGCCATCTGTTCTCTGAGGTGGAGGGGCCGTGTCTTGAGCTACCCCACATTCTGCCAGTGGAAGTTGAGAGGTGAGGCCATTGGCTGCTCCTTGAGATCCCTGGGAGGCTAAAGCGAACCATCTGAGAAGTGCCCAGAGCCTCGAGGGAGGGGAGAGGTCAGAGCCCCAAGCCTGTGTGTCTGATTCAGAGGTCTTAGTGGCCCCAAAGAGGGTCCATGACAGCAAAGCAAGTGAGGTTACAAAAAAATTTTTTTTAGAAATTAGATATATTTAAGAAAAAAGTAGGAGGTTGCACAGGACCTGGGCCCAGGGCTCAACACATAGGACAAGTGTTGGTGATGGGGTGGCGGGTTTGGGCCTTGGACCTGGTTTTGGCTGGTAAAGAAAAGCCCACTTGTGCCCACTATGGTGGTCAGGAGAGAGCAAGGCCACTCCTGCTGGCCACACTGGAAGGCCAGGGAGCCAGTGCTGTAACTAACAGTGGCGTCTCCAGGAACCAGGAAGGGCTGGGGATGGAGGTGCTTACAGAGGGGCCCTTGGATCTCTGTGCTGTCACCTAAAATGTTCCCAAAGAGCCGGGCCAGCCCATATGACCCACGGTCATCTTAATAAATGTAGAGGGACCAATGTTTCCTTCTAGGGGTTACAAAGCCCACACACCCGACTTCAAAATGGAAAGTACCCTCGTTGCTATGGAGAGTTGGAGACTGAAATGAAACCCACATAGATGGCAGCTTGAGGCCTTGCTCTTCGGAGTGTGGTCCTTGGACCAGCAGCACTTGTCAGCAATGCAGAATCTCACAGGACCAGGACTAGGATGAGTCACGTGAGGAGTGAGGGCACATCATTTAAGGAGCCTTCATGAACATAAGGGCCATGCAGTGCCAGGCTAGACACCTCTTTGCCTTGCCCTGGAACACACTAAAGTTTAAGAAGCCCTGGCCTAAGACATACAGCATGCAGGGAGGCAAGGGGAGGAATTGTCAAGTAAGAGTGCAAATGCCAGACACTCTGTGAGCTGGCGTACTGCGTCAACCAGTGTCCCCCACAACTTCATGTCTACCCAGAGCCTGTGAATAATAACTCATTTGGAAATAAGGCCTTCAGAGAGGTAATCAAGTTAAGATGAGGTCATACTAAATTGGGGTGAGTCCTCAATCCAGTATGACCGGTGTCCTTGTAAGAAGAGAAGAGACACACAGAGACGGGGAGATAGAAGGCCATGTGACATTGGAGGCAGAGATTACAGTGCTGCGGCTGCGAACCAAGGAATGCTGGCAGCCACCAGAAACTAGAAAGGGGCCAGGAGGGCTTCTTCCCGAGAGCCTTCAGAGAGAGCATGTCCTGCTTACGCTTGACTTGTAGATTCCAGAACTGTGAGAAAATTAATTTCTGTCTGAAGCCACCAGGCTTGTGGTAATTTGTTAGGGCACTTCTAGGAAACTGATGCAGCCAGAATTTTTACATCTTTAAAAATGGAGACGCTGCCTTCCGCACTGTGTCACTGGACTATTGAAAAGAATATGTGAGAGAATAATAAAAGATGTTTTAAAAACTATAAAATGCAATACAGATGTAAAGTATTGTTATTTTTAATAAGAACATTTTTCAACTATGAAAGTATTTTTGTAGATGTTGTCAAAAAAGTATGATAGTTTGTGTGATAGCTGGATTATTACTCAGCAAATCCTTGTCCACTCCCACTGTGGGTAATATATATTCCTGCCCCACTGATGTGGGCTTGGCTATATCAGTTCCGTTGGCCACTGGTTTTTAGTGGGTATGATGTGAGCAGAGGCCTCCAATGTGCTTGTACAATTTGGCTGGCCCCTTGCGGTCCTACCATCTACTGTGAGACCAGGTCCCCCAGTTAATTACCTGGGCTCAGAATGAGACACATGCAGCAGACCTGAACTCAGTCCACAGCCTGGAGCTGAGCCCAGCTCGATCAGCTGACCCACAGACTATCAGTATGGGAATAAATTCTTGCTACTGTAAGCCACTGAGTTTGGCGGTAGTTTGTTAAGCAGCACTATTGTGGAATAGCTGACTAATACATGATGAAATATCACAAAAAGTATGAAAAGAAATTTATCTACACAAGCACTATTCAAAGACATACACTGTTGGCGCTTTGAAGTGTGTCTTTCTAGTCTTTATACCATCCTGTATTCTGATTTTTGTTCTTGTATTTTAATATGACATCTATCAAGTCATCCCAGATCCATGAAAAAAAGAATTTATATCAGTCCTGGCTGAATGCAAAGCATGGAGCTGTGATCCTGCCCTAAAGAATTCAGAAACTTCTCATGTGGAATATGGTGCTACATCTTCTAAGATATTTTTTCTTTTTCTTTTCTTGTTTTTTCTACCTTCAACCATTTCCTGTATCTGCCACCCTCGTGTCTGGCAAACAGTGCTTGTTCTCTGTTTCTATTAATTCAGTTTGTTTAAATTCCACATATAAGTGAAAATTATAAAGTATTTGCCTTTTTCTGTCTGACTTATTTCACTTAGCACAATAACCTCAAGGTCCATCCATGTTCTCTCAAATGGCAAGATTTTCTTTTTTATAGCTAAATGATATTGCTTGTGTACGTAGACCACGTCTTCTTTACCCATTCATCCACTGGCAAACACTTAGGTTGGTTGCATGTCTTGATCATAGTGAATAATGATGTAATGTACATAGGGGTGCAGATATCTCCCCAAGACAGTTGTTTCATCTCCTGCAGGTAAATACTCAGAAGGGGAATTGCTGGATCACACGGTAGCTCTGTCTGTAATTTTTTTTTTTTTTTTTTTTGAGGAATCACTACACTGTTTTCCATAGTGGCTGCACCAGTTTACATCCTCATTTTAACATATTTTTTTGCTTGCTTCTCTAATCCTATCTAGTAAATTCTCTTACTGGTTTTAAACTTAATCAAGTTTTCACCATAGCCCAAAGCTAAGCACATTAGTCTTATCAAAAAGGAAATTGGAACAACAGTAGAGGAACATCCAAGCCCCAGTTTGAAAATATCTCCTCATCTGTAAAACAAGGGTTAAGACCATGTGCTTGTTTGTAGCCCTCTGGACTCCAGCATTCTTTCATTGTGGTCCATTTTCCCCCACAATCAGGTCGAGGTACACTCCCCACTCTGATGTAATAATTTGGGGTCTCTGCACCATGTATGTGGTTTTCTTCCAAATCTGGCATCTCTCTGCCAACACGGCCCCATTATCTGAATCAGGCCACAGAGTTCTAAAGTCCTGATTTTGTGGCAGGTTGGCAGGCTGCCAAAGCACTTGACTATGGCCCAGGGGCAAAAAGGATACCAGAAGGTTAAATGGGTACATCAATCAATGTTAGGCATCTTCCTCCCCAAAGAGCAGTCTTAATGATAATGAGCTATGTTGCATGGTCAAAAGAATTAGAATGCTAACATGTATTAAGGTCTATCACTTGTGCTTCCCATTAGTTCTCTCAACTCAACCTGTGGGTGAGGGAGGTACCATCAGCACCACTGTACAAATTAGGACACGTGCAGTGGTGTGCTGGTTAATGCTTCATAACTCTATGGGTGGAAGGGAGCCCCAATGTGCCGATTTCCCTGGTGTAAATACTCCCACCACAGCCAACACAACATCAGTGAACACAGAATTGGAGAGAGATTAAAACACTCAGCCCTCTGACAGGGGTGAGCCAGCTTTAGCACACACTGGAACTGTACAGAAAAGTCAACAAATTGTCAAGGTCGCCCTGCTAGAATGTGGGAAGCGAGGAGCTGAATTTT
Source organism: Carollia perspicillata (assembly GCA_004027735.1). Lineage (NCBI taxonomy): Eukaryota > Metazoa > Chordata > Mammalia > Chiroptera > Phyllostomidae > Carollia > Carollia perspicillata. The sequence goes on from PVKM010034236.1 coordinate 10,361, forward strand.
GAACTTCTGACCTGAGCTATGCTCTAGCACTACTCCTGATATTCCCATGTGAATGACCCTGATATTCCCATGTGAATGACAAGGCCTCTTTTTTTTTTTAATTTATTTTTAGAGAGGAAGGGAAGGAGAGAGGGAGAGAAATATCAATGTACGGTTGCCTCTCGTGTGTCCCCTGCTGGGAACTGGCCTGCAACCCAGGCATGTGCCCTGACTGGGAATCGAACCACGATCCTTTGCTTCGCAGGCCCGCGCTCAATCCACTGAGCCACACCAGCCAGGGCTGACAAGGCCTCTTGAGCTAAGAGCCCTAGGTTGTCTTTATTTGTGATAATTCCCCTGGGGTGATTTTTCCCAGAACATAGTTGGGTAAGGACTCCCAAACCTCCATGGACATTTTTTCCTCCAACTTTTTTACACCAGATTTCAAATGCTGAAGGAGTGAAAATTTCTACTACAAAAATCTTCAGATCCCAATTGCTGGCCCACTTGTCCAATATGACATTTGATTGCAATTCTGGGTCAGAGGTCGTTCAGAAGGGGAGGGAGGAGAGAGTTCTGCCTTCTCCCCAGCAGAGCAAACACCAGACAATGGCCAGAGACAACCCCATTCACCCCCACCCCCTTGACTGATTCTGAACTTAACCATATTTTGGCCCCCTGGTCTTACCATTCCATGTAAATGATTAATGTCAATTGCACCAGAGAGATTAATGTCAATTCCTGAGAGACTAAGCTCTGTTTATAGACACTGAGTGAAATGTCTTATTCTGACCTTTTTCTCCCTTTATAAATGGCCCTTTAAATCAGGTAAACATCAGGAGAGCAAATAAATGGGCAGCCAAACACTTGACAAGAAGCTGTTGAATAATTCATTCCTTATAACCTAAGCAAAGTTTACTGTAGGATAAAGGGCTGCAAACACAAATGCCGTCTGTGATGGGTGATTTATGTGAGCACAGATGGTCAGACATGAGAGCACAGGGATTTGCGAGGCATGCCCTGCCTAGTATTCACATGTTTTAAACATATGTGTAAATGTATCTCTAATATATCTTAGAACTTAATGTAGCCTATAGGGCCTACAGTTGTTAAGCCATGCTAGGGTTCAGACAATTGTAATTCAACCACACTCACATATATATTATATATTTTTTCTGTTATATACTCTACACAATTTATGTGATATAAATGTGTGTGATTTTATCACACATTTTATATAATTTATATATAAATATATGTAATTTATAACTTTAAATTATTACATAACATATATAATTTATATCACATATAATTTCTATTTAAAATATATTTCAAACATAATATTAAATATATAATATAATTTAAATAATGTATTTAATATGTAATTTATGTAATATAGTTATATATACATATACAGATTTGCTTAGCTACAACAGAAAGAAAATCGCAACTAACAGAGTCTTAAACAAGAGAGGTTTTCTTCTCCTTCACCTGAAACTCCCCAGACAAGCCGACACCAGAAAGGCACATGAACACAGAACGTCCGGGCCCCACATCCTTTCACCTTCCCACTCCACCAGGCATGGCTTCTGCTCACAAAGTCAACTCACGCTGCAACACGGCTGCTTTAGCGCTGGGCATTATGTCACGTGGCTTCAACTAACTACAAGAGAGGTTGAAATATTTGGTCTTTATTCAAAGACGCCATAGGCTTCTTTTTTTATATAATAAAAAAGGTGAGAATAAATATTGGGAGACAAGGAACTCCCTCAGTCACAAGTACTTGCTATGTGCCAGGCATTATGTGAGCTGCTAAGGATAATATATTAAACAGAGCTTATAATCTAGCAAGAGACAGATGTCTAAGCAAATAACACTATAATGCTATACAATTAGTATTATTCTTGATATATGCAAAAGACATGAGAATTTTTAAAAGAGGTAATAATGATTTTGTTAGAATCAAGAGCAAATCAGGAGGACTTTCCCAAAGGAAGGGACCTTTAGGCTTGGCCTTGAAGAATGAGTAAAAGTTTGCCAAGTGGGGAGAAGAGTAGGATAAGGTCAAGCTTGGCAAAGGGGCCATTAGTAGAGAGCGAGCCAGTGGCCATTCTTATCCATGAGGTGCCGTGATCAGACTTGCATTTCAGAAATATAAGTCTGTCAACTGATGGAAGATGGAGGGCGGGAGGCCACACTGGAATTGGGAGTGGGACAGTCAGTTTAGAGGCTGCTGTGACAGCTGACTTAAAACACTTGAGGACTGGAGCTAAGCCTATGGAAAGAGAGGTAAGCCAATTGGAGAGCTATGTCTGAACTAAAATCAGCAGACTTTGTGATTGTGGCCAACACCATCATTTGCCTTCTTCCTTGCTAACAGAACTTGATCTGGGCCTCAGTGATGGGTTGTTACTGTTTTGCACCATCAGGACAATCCCATTCCCCAACATTCCACTTTCTTTGCAGGCAGCCATAGGACCCAGTTTGAGACCCAATGAGGCCTAACAGGAAGTGTGCTACGAAGAATTCTGGGAAATTTTTTTCTATCCTGATAAAAAGAAAGATATGCTTTATCTTTCCCCTTCTGCATTCTTCCTGACTTGAATGTGGATGTGATGCCTGGAGGTACAGCAGCCATCTTGCAACCAGAAAGCAACATGCATGAAGATAAAGGGAATACATTAAAGATGTGGAGCCAAAAACAAACAAAAAAGTTTGTCATCATGGAGCAGTTGAAGAGATACCAGTAGCTGCCTAATTTTGGACTTGTAGTAATGTAAGAAAAATAGCAGATATGTTTAAGCCACAATTAAGTAGATTTTCTGTAACTTGCAGCTGAATATATTCCTGATGATTGTGGTGAACAATAAACAAGTGAATTTGGAGAGTAATGAAGCAGAGGATCAAGCTTGACCTACAGTCTCTTGTTTGGCTAGTCAGGTAGATGGCCACCCCACTGGTAAAAAGAATACTGGAAGGAGAGAAACAAAGTATAGTAATAAGCATAGTAATAATTTTGGTTTGGGTAACTCTAAGGCCTCAATCACTCCTGACAAGAAGTGATTCTATGAAGTATGAGTGGACATTCACAATGGTGTTGCTCAAAACATCCTGAGACCTCCCTTTAGGAAATTCTTTTTAAAAAAAAATATTTTATTTATTATGCCATTACAGTTGTCCCATTCCCTGCTTCATTTCCCTCCACCCTGCAAACCCCCTCCCACCCACACTCCCCCCATTTAGCTCATGTCCTTGTGTCATAAGTTCTTTAGCTTCTACATTTCCCACACTACTCTTGCCCTCTCCCCGTCTATTTTCTCCCCACCGTCTGTACTACTTATTCTCTGTACCTTCTCCCCACCCTCTCCTCCCACTCCCCTGTTGCTAACCTTCCATATGATCTCCATTTCTGTGGCTCTGCTCCTGTTTTAGGTGACCGCTTAGTATGCTTTTGTTTTAGGTGTGGATGTTAATAACTGTGAGTTTGCTGTCCTTTCACTGTTCATATTTTTTATCTTCTTTTTCTTATATAAGTCCTTTTAACATTTCATATAGTAAGGGCTTGGTGATGATGAACTCCTTTAACTTTACCTTATATGAGAAGCATTTTATCTGCCCTTCCATTCTAAATGAAAGCTTTGCTGGATAGAGCAGTCTTGGATGTAGGTCCTTGCCTTTCATGACTTGGAATACTTCTTTCCAGCCCCTTCTCGCCCATAAGGTCTCTTTTAAGAAACCAGCTGACAGTCTGATGGGAACTCCTTTGTAAGTAACTGTCCCCTTATCTCTTGCTGCTTCTAGAATTCTCTCCCTCATTTTAATCTTGGGTAATGTAATTATGGTGTGCCTTGGTGTGTTCCTCCTTGGATCCACCTTCTTTGGGACTCTCTGAGCTTCCTGGACTTCCTGGAAGTCTATTTCCTTTGCCAGATTGGGGAAGTTCTCCTTTATTATTCGTTCAAATAAGTTTTCCACTTGTTGATCTTCCTCTTCCCCTTCTGGTACTCCTATAATGTGGATGTTGGAACGTTTAAAGATGTCCTGGAGGTTCCTAAGCCTCTCCTCATTTTTTTGAATTCTTGTTTCTTCAGTCTTTTCTGTTTTGTTGTTTGCTTCTTCCTTCTGGTCCACTCCATTGATTTGAGTCCCAGTTTTCTTTCCATCACTACTGGTTCCCTGTCCATTTTCCTTCATTTCATTTAGCATTGCCTTCATTTGTTCATATAATTTGTGACCAAAATCCACCAATTCTGTGAGCATCCTGATCACCAGTGGTTTGAACTGTGCATCTGATAGGTTGGCTATCTCTTGCTTGCTTAAAAGTATTGGCTCTGGGGCTTTGATCTATTCTTCTGTTTGAGTCATTTTTGGTCAGGTGGCGCCTGTTCCATGTGGGTGGTGGAGCCTTAGGTGTTTACTTGAGCGGGGCAACGCACTTGCTGGGTCGTGACACTGTCTGTGGGGTCGGGGTCAGAGAGGAAATAGTGCTTCCTGTTCCAAACTCTCTTGGATTTGTGTCCCCTCTGCTGCCTCCCACAAGCAAACTGGGCGCCCCTGGCACTGGTTCCCAGGTGGGCAGGCCTATGCACGCTCCAGGACCCTGCGGATCTCCACAGCAACTTCTCCTGTGAAGGCTGGGAGTCTCTCCCGGCACCTTTTCAATTGGTGTTTTTAGGCTTTATTTCCAGTCACTGGACCCTGGGCTGTGCGGTCCGTCTCACTTCCCGATCTTGCCTAGCTTATCTGCGCATGAATGTTTGTCCATGGACAGCCAACTACCCTGCATGCTCTGCTAGTCACCTCCCTGCATCTGGGGTCTGCAAGCTGCGCCATCTACACTTCCCAGTGCTCCCGGGTCTGGCAGCCACTGCCTTTTACTGTCGAGTTCCCACTCCCCCGACTGCCAGTCTGGTTGAATGGTTGTAGGACTTCCATAGTACAATTGTCTGTGTTCTGGTTGTGTTATTGTTCCTAAATTTTTGTTGTCCTTAATCTTGATTGTGCAAGTAGGCACAGTATTTCCACCTACACCTCCATCATGGCTGGAAGTCTCCCCTTAGGAAATTCTTAGCACACCCTTATTCACCTTATTTGGGATATCCTTACTGTTCATGAATCTTACTTCCTTTCAGGAGGATCAAGGGGTTTTTTGGAAATATTTAAGGCAGGGAGTTAGGAGACCGTGATAAATAAAATATTTTGGTAAATGATTTAATAAATAAAAATAACCCTAGTGATTGTTGTGTGTGTGTGTGTGTGTGTGTGTGCGAATCATAAACTTCTTCTGAAAGCAATTCCAGAATGAGAATTACATATTTTCAACA
>PVKM010034237.1:0-15643 GCA_004027735.1 Carollia perspicillata
TGTTCTCCCACACAATGGGCTCCCTTTTCATTTTGTTGATGGTTTCTTTTGCTGTGCAGAAGCTTTTTAGTTTGATGCAGTCCCAGTTGTTTATTTTTTTCTTTATTTCCCTTGCCCTTAGAGACATATCAGCAAAAATATTAGTGAGAGATGTCTGAGATTTTACTGCCTATGTTTTAGGATTTTTATGAGTTTTCAGTTTATTCTCATATATGGTATAAGTTTGTGGTCTAGTTTAATTTTTTTGCATGTACCTGTCCAATATTCCAAAAATCATTTCTTGAACAGACTGTCTTTATTCCATTGTATGTTCTTATCTCCTTTGTCAAATATTAATTGACCATATAGGCATGGGTTTATTTCTGGGCTCTCTGTTCTGTTCTATTGATCTATGTGTCTGTTCTTATGCCAATACCAGACTGTTTTGATTACAGTGGTCTTGTAACATAGTTTGATATCAGGTATTGTGATCTCTCCAGCTATATTCTTCTTTCTCAAGATCTCTGAGACTATCTGGGGTCTTAGGACACTTGTTTTTTAATTGTGTAATGTTCTTGGTTGCTCTTCTGGACTCTGGCCTGGCAGTCCCTCCTGGTTGTGGGTCATGGTGTCTCCTCAGCTGTCTCCTGTGGGTGCCTCACACCTGCTTTCCAGAACCAACTTCTTCTGTGTCGCCTGCACCACCTGCCCAGCTCCCCTTAGGCTCACTGCAGTTTTTCTCTGCAGCCCTGGCAGCATGGTCCCAGGGGTGAGGATGCACACGGGTGGGCTGGAGGAGATAGCTCCACAAAACCCTGCTCTGCTCAGGACCAGGGTCTCTACTCAGTCTTCTCTGACATCACCGTGGCAGTAGGGTTGAGCATCTTGTTGTAGGCTGGCACGTGCGAAAGTCAAGGCTCCCCAATCAGCCTTTGCTTGTAGGGGTCAAGACAGGCAATGGTCTTTTCTGTGGTGTTTGCTGCAGTAGAGTGGTTTTTTTTCTAAAAGTTTTTTCTCTTGCTAGGCTGACCCTTTAAAAGTTTTTTGGATATAGAGAGCAAAGTTCTGTTGGGGCTTTTTTGGTCTGGACTCACTGGCATTTTGGACTTGTTGGCTTTTCCAGCACCCAGTCCAGGACATTTGAAGCAAAAAGAAAACCCAGGGAACTCACCCTCATGTTGTGCTTTGGGTCCTCATGCCTTGTCGGTCTGCCTTCTTCTCTACACCTTTAGGCGTCTTTGTATATTTCCTGTATAATGTTCAGTGCCTTTAGTTGTGCGTAGTGGGAAGAACACAGGAAAGTACTTCTGCTCCATCTGTCTGGAAGAAGGCATAACTTACTTTTTTCACTCAACATTCGGCTTTTAAGCTCTACTTATAATGGCACATTAAGAATGAATTTATTGTTGTACTTGAACAACAATAAAAAAAAGAAAGAAAAAATACAATGAAAACACGAAAAAAAAAGAAATCAGATCAGTGATTCTTTGGGGTGGGAGATAGGGGAGGAGTGAGGGGTGTTGACTGAATAGGGAAGGGTATGTAAATCATGTCAATAAAGTTGATTTTTGGAAAAAAGAGATGAATTTATTTTTCTAATTAATCCCTGTACAGTATTCCATTGTATGACTAAACCTCAACTTATTTACCTATTCCCCATTGATGGACATTTATGCTATTTGAAACATTTTTGCTGTAACAGAGCTTCACTGAGTATCCTTCCTTACACATGTCTCCTTGTGTACACCTGAGTTTCTTTACATACCTACATGCAGTGTAGGTGAAGCATCGAGTGGGCACATTTTCAGCTTTACTAAATATTTCCAAATTGCTGGCAAAAGGGCTCTACTAATTTACTCACCCATCCCTTCTTTGCCACACTTAGTATTGTCAGACTTTTTGATTTCTGCCAGTCTGATGTGTGAAGTAGTATTCAATTATTTTACTTTGTACTTCTCTGATATTAGCCGACTGATTATTAGATTTCTTCTCTGAATTACTTATTCATATCCTTTGCGAGTTCTGGTGCAGACTATTATTACCAGCTGTGTGGTATTGAGCAAGTTATCTAAATTCTTTGTATCTAAGTTTCCTCATATGTGAAAGAAAATATGTATAATAGGATTACCTTATAACTTTAGGGTTATTATTAGGATGAAGTGTCTTCATATATGTTTAAAACTGTCCAGCACATGGTAAGCACCATATTATTAACTATTATTAATTCATAGCATATATATTAATTTTTAGTTGGACATAAATTCCTCATATGTTCTCCTATAAATATGTTCTCTTTGACTTCAGCTTGTCTTTAAACTTAGTTTATAGCATATTTAATTGGATAGAAGTTTCAAACTTACATAATAGTATATATATTTTTTTCCCTAATAATTTCTGCTGTCTGTTTACAGAAATCATCTTTCCCCAAATAACAAAATAGTTTTGCATACTTTCTCCAGCTGTTCTCAATTTTTTTGTTTTAAAATTTTTAATTTCACTCTCAGATACTTAACATACTTGGCATTTATTTGTATATGTTGTGAGGAAATATAAATCTAATTTGTTTCCGACGTGGAAAGCTGAGTTAGGCCATCTACGACTGCTGACTATGGGTATGAAGACTGGTGAGGATGATAAGCTGCACTTTTACTGGGTTTCATTCTTTGTTCATTCACCTGTGAGCCAGTCAAAGCAAGGCAAAAGATCACAGGAAGTTAAGCGTATTCATACAAGGAAACAGCTCTCTGAAACTCCCTTTGTTGTCATGGAAGCGCATCTGAATATTTGGCAGCCTCTGCGGCCAGCCCCAGGAGAGGAAATTGCCAGCGGTGCAGAATCAAGGCGACCTGTCTTTTACATCATCTCGGAGGTTGAGAGGGCACCGGGGAGTCACATCATTGCTTACCACTGTGATCTCATAAAGATATTGGTGCAACTGGTTCTTTCCATTCCATTTCTAATTGGCCTTCTTGAGATTTTGGTAGCAGGAGATGACACAATTGTCCCAGCTCCATGAATTGACTGGTCTTTCCCCAAGACTGCTAACATCTCCCATACCACGGACCCCCCAAAGGCCAAGTTTGCTCTATGAATACAGCAGCTAATATCATCCATGGGAAACAGACGTCTTCAAACGTGGGTCATTTTGATTTTGGTTTGTGGATTTTGATGTCCAAAGTCAATATGCTTCAGAGCTGAAGTTAAAGAAAAATAAATCCATATTTTCCTTTCAATGACACATTCCAGTTCTTAGAGATTCATAACGTAACACAGAGCCTTTCTATACAGATGCCTAATGGTATGCCATGGACTTAGCACTTGGATTTGAGCCTTCTGATAAGTAAGGGTGGTCAGATATAACAGCTGGGTCATTATAATTCCAAGAAATCTATAGCTGCCTCACAGTAGGAACCTGAGTCCATAAATTCATCTTCAAACTCTCCAAAAAGAAAATGACTAACATGAGAAGTGGAGGAGTAAATGTGTAGTCACAGTCCAGTTTTATTTCCTGTGAACTGATCGCTTCCTCAGTAGTGGGCAATATGTACTCTCCTTGCCTTTGGGAAGCACGCTCCTATGGCGTCACAACGAGTAGTAAAAACAGAATCCTGAGGAAAAGCATTGCTACATGGTTTAAGTATGGCCCCAGGATAAAAGTAGAATGAGCTCCAGACACCTGAGCAATAGGGACATGGAGAGTTGTGAGAATTACTTATAGCGGGTCATAAAACGAAAATGCCAAGAAGTTCACAGAGCAGGTAGCCGGTGATGCTGGATGCTAGAGGGTTGTTTGCACACTGCTTCTCTAAATAACAAATTCCAGTCATCAAAGCCTTCTCAGAACTTCCAACCCACTAGGGCTGCTGAGGCGAGTGCACAAGTGATATTTTTACACATACAGATGGCTGTGCACAGACCATAGAGTCGGCAGCTGCGATGGAGCCCGGCTGCAGCACAGATCACCCAGGACACTCTACATGGCTTCTGGGAAGTCCTCTATTATTGATTCTTAGCAGAAGATTTATCTTTGTCAGTGCAATACTGTAATTTATAAAAAATATATATTTGGTCTTTTCCCACAGTTTTTGGCTTACAGCTCCAAAACCCTTAGAATTTTCTAAGTGATGAGAACATAAAGGTGTCTTTGGTTGTGTTAATGAACTGACTTTTGGAAAGCACCTAAGGTAGAGGGCTGGTTGCCAGGGGAGTCAACAAAGCTATTAGAAGGTTGGAATTTTTAGTCCCACAAGCCCTCCCCTGTCCGTATTTCCCAGGAGGGTAGCCGGGGCTGAAAGTTGAATCAGTCACCAATGGCCAATGATGTAATCAATCATAATGCTATATAACAAAGCCTCCATAAAAATCCAACAGGGCAGGGTGTGGAGAGCTTCCAGGTTGGTGAACAGGATGTGGGGATGTGGGGAGAGTGGTGCACCTGGAGAAGGCATGGAACCTCTGAGCTCTTTTCTCTTACCTTGCCCTATGAATCGCCTCCATCTGGCTGTTTCTCAGTTACATCTTTTGTAATAAACCAGTGATCTAGTAAGTAATATGTTTCTGAGTTCTGTGAGCCCTTCTAGCAAATTAATCAAGCCCAAGGAGCAGATTGTGGGAACCTGTAATTTATAGCCACTAGGTCAGAAGTATAGGTAACAACCTGGACTTGTGACTGGCGATCTTAGTTGGAACGGGTTGTTGGAACCTCAGATTTGTAGCCGGTCAGTCAGAAGCACAAGAAACAGACTAGGTTTGCAGCTGGCATCTGACGTGGAGGGCGATCTTGTGGGACTGAGCCACTGACCCGTGAAATCCGATTCTATCTCCAGCCAAGTTGTATTAGAATTGAGTTGCCCAAGTTGTATCAGAATTGAAAATATGGCTCAGTGGATTGAGTGCCATCCTGTGAACCAAGGGGTCACTTGTTCCATTCCCAGTTGGGGAACATGTCTGGGTTGCTGGCCAGGTCCCCAGTGGGGTGTATGTGAGAGGCAGTCACACACTGATGTTTCTCTCCCTCTCTTTCTCCTTCCCTTCTCCTCTGTGTAAAAATAAATAAAAATAAAATCTCAAAAAAAAGAATTGAGTAGAATTCTCAATCTTCCTGCTATTGAGAACTGCTGAGAACTGCTTGTTGATGTGGGAAACCCTACACACATACACACACACTGGAATTGGGTCTGGGAACCCTTTTCAGTTAGTATTTTTCCAGAATGAATATAAAAATACCTTTGTGTGTCCTGAGCATCCTTGAAGTGATGGAAAAGGAAAGGCCAGGATCATTCTGGCTAGAGACAAAAGGCAAAAAGAACCTGAAATGGGCTGAGGATGAGCTGTTGAGTAAAGAGAAATTGCCTAGTTCTGCTTGAACTGAGATTCTTAATCTGGCCTTGAACCTGTAAGGAGGGCTTCTCAAACTCAGATTGCAGCAGAACCCCGGGGAAGCTTGTTTACAATGTGGGTATTTTTGTGCATCACACCCAGCAATCCTGATGCACAGTCTGGAATGGGACCCACAAACCCCCATTTTTCTTGTGCACCCTAGGTATTTCTGAAGCATGTGTTCTGTGACCACGTTCAGGGGAAACTTCTCCTGAGTGTGGATGGTTGTTCATGATGGGGGTTCATGAAAAAGGACTGTGGAAAGAACCATGTGCCAGAACCCCTGAAATGGTCTGAAAAACTGGGTGTCCAGATAGGTTTATGAATTTTTCAGAGATGAGAATCCATAGCTTTCCTCACACACTCAGAAGGATTCGTGCCCCTCAGAAGTTACAAACCATGATAACATGTTTCCACAAAGCCAATAGCTCTTTCCACAGGGGGTTTTTAACTTCTCTCCAATTCCAGCCTCGGATTGCTCCCCAAAATTCATCCAGCATCTCACAGAAGTATGAATATACTTGGCACTAAAGTTCTGATCGGAGGGAATGACTGGGTCTCTGTGACTTTATCATCATTATGTTGGGAAAGTGACTCAAAAGGGACATCCTACTCAAGTGGTAGGCAGCTCAACTCCGCAAACAAAGACAGCAGTGCAGTTCTGTGCACCAGGCAGCCCTGCTAATGGCTTCTAAAGACAGTCAAAGCAGCTTGTCTGGGAGCTGGTCCTCCTCAGTCTGTGCCCAGGAAAATGACTCTCAGAGGTGGTCCAACTCTACATCAAAGGCCTGGTTTGGAAGAGGAGGTTCTTCAGTTCCAGAGCCACCTCCACAGCTTCTTGAGCTTCCAGAACCTTCTTCTGCCCCTTTGGCTGTGCAAACCTGTGAAGAATAGTGCACAGTTACAAAGAATGTCCCCAATGACCATGCTACACATAACTATGAGCTTAGCGTTGGTTTTTTTTATCTCCCACATGTCTTCTCAAGCATTTATTACCATTAATTTGTATGGGTTATTCTTTCAAACTCATTGTTTAGATAAAAGAATCATAGGGTGTAGTTTATTATTGTTTTACCTTTCCACAATGGAAGATGAAAGAAGTCCCCATAACCCTCTTCTGACTTAGAAGACTCCCATACGCATATGCCTTTCAGGAAACAGATCCCAAAGTGAAACGTTACCAGGGCAACACATTTTTAAGCAAGGCCAGTTAGGATTACTACCTTCACGGATGCTACAGGTTATTTCCACAAACCACGGTAACAACCTCTGAAGTCCAGATGTGTCATAACTCCTGCCTTAGAAACAGTAGTGAAAAGCATAGTTAAATGATGTAGGACATTCCTTTGCGTTTTTGTTTTGTTTTATTCCAGTTAGAGAAAGAGCAATATAGTCTCTTTTTAACTAACTGAGATACCTCTTACCAGCAATTACAGGGTTCTATTATTTCAAGGCCTAGATTCTGTTACTAAGCACTGTGAGGAGTGAAGCAGGATTGCTGTGTTAAAATATTTAAAAACTTACACTATAAAGCAAGACAAATGAACAAAAATTGTCCAAACTGAATACGGAATGTGTGAGGTTTTGCATCTCAATTACCCTTTCTAACTCCCCACCTCGTCCCCCAGCCTCTGCTAGGCAACTTCGCCTCCTCTTTACACAGAAAGTAAAGGCTCCCTGCTCACCACCTCGAGGCCTGTGTGTGCCTCCACCTCCCTCTTTCCTGTTTCTCTTGGCTTGAGATTATTTTCTTTCTATTACTCCATGACTTTGGCTTCTTAATTTCCTTTATACCCCTGTTCCCACCAGTTCCTCTTCTGCCTACCTTCGTTCTGAAGTCTCCCTTACCCTTTATTTATAAACAAGCCTTCACTGCCCCCAGCCCCTTCTCCTTCTGTCTTTCTTGAAAGGCAGGTCTGTATTTGCCTCCCCTGCAGTCTCCCTGTCTGAGCACCCTCACCCCAGCCCCTGCCGGCACTGCTCACCAACCACATGCTGACTGCTAACTCCACATCTCTCTGCAAGCCTCTCCTGGCAATTACTTCTCAGATTCCTTTTTGGCTTCTGTTCCTCCCCTGCCCTTGAGCATTGATATTCCCCAGGGTCTGGTCGCAGCTCTCCTGTTTTTTCATTCATTCTCCCAAAGTGACTTCAGCCGCCACACATATGGACCTGATAATTAAATCTAAACACCTCTCTTAAGCATAAGGCACTCGTTCCCTGCTGCATGCTGGATACCTCCACTTGTGTCCTCCACAGTCATATATACAGCACAGCAACCCACGCTCCTTCCTCCAAACCAACATTCTGGTCTCAGTCAAGATTAAACCACTCTACACTCTACACTGCAGGCCTGATCCCTCGGAGGTCTCTCCAGCTCCTTCCTTTCCTTCAGCCTCCAGACAGTCATCTCCAGCTCCTGCCAATTCTATAGCTAAAATGCCTGAGTCCACTCCCTCCTTTCCTTTCCCGGTTTCACTACCTTGGGTCTGGCCCTCACTATTTTTCACCTGCAGATGCCTCCTAACAGATTGCCCACTTCAGGTCTCTCTTTCCACTTAAGCTTCTCTCTGTAGCCACAGCTGGGTCAGATCCCAACATCTTTTGCTTCAGACTTTGGTGACTTCCTGATAGTTACACAGTACGCTCCCTGCTCCTGAAATGGCCTAGCAGGCTCTTCGAATACAGCATGCCATGCCAGCCCATTCCTAACCAGTGTGTTCCTCTCCCTTTTCCCGTCCCTTGCCCATCAGAATGAGGGCAAGTTCTACCATCAGAGAATAGCCGGGGCTGGTGAGCAGCTACATTTGCAGATGGAAAGAATAACCTTATAGAAATGATATCACTCATTTGCTACTTTCTCTGTAAGTCTGCAAACTGACAACCTGTTTTCATGGAGCACTTCATTCTGATTCCCCCAATATCTTCGTCATTAATTTAACAACCTTCCAGAAGATGCCACAACTCTCTCTTTTCCCACTCCAGCTATTAGCCATGCTTCTGGCCCCAACCTCTGAAAACACCAAACTTGTCTCTGATGCTTTCTAATCTTCGGGCCTTTTGTACTGCTATTTCCCCTCCCCTGCCTGCTCTGCTTGGCAAACTCCCGCATGTGCTTGAAACCAGAAGGTCAGGCCAGTTTCACTGCACAGCTTCCCTTGCTTCCTTCCCCTGCAGTGGCTGCCTCTTTTATAGCACTTCTCATGTACTGTCATAGGGAGTTATTGATGTGTCCATTCTTCCTGCTATATCGTGACTTCCTTGTGCTCAGGGATTGTGTCTAATTCACCTTCATATCCCTGGTGCCTGACTTATAATAGCAGCTCGATGAATGTTTACAGAAATGAATGAGTGAGTGAATATCATTTTTTCTGAGTACTATGAGAGAGCAATAGAACTAGAAAAAATAGGCCTTGTCCTCCTGAGGGTTAAAGATAGTACACGATGCAGAGTGAATACTTAGGAAGCCCCTTAAGATGGGCAAGGCAGTGGAACTGACAAATAAATGGCAAAGCTGAGAGGAGGAGGCACTGTTTCAGGCTATGCCACATTACAAACAAGTCATTCTTTCTTTCCCAATCTGGTAGTCCTCCCTTCTCCTTCAGTTCTTGAATCACCAGGCTAGGACTCATGTGCCTGCTCATAGCAAATGACTCATTCCACCTACCCACCCAGCCGCCAGGCCAGAAGGTACGGGCTGGGAAACCCCTAGAGCCAGTGCTGTCATCACTGTCGGATCAACTAACTGTTCTGATTCCCTGAGCCCGTCCTGGGCCCTGTGTGCTGCTCACAGCCCTTGTTTCTCTGTAATTTGTGTGCTTTGTTGATAGACTGTTCAGAGTTCAGTGCGAGCTGCTTATGTTTTCTGGTTTTCAGTTAAACTCTTATTTTAATTGGTCCCCATGAAACTTGTTTTTCTCATTCAAGTACGTCCTTACATAGAACTGTTTGATATAAGCCATTATCTTTTCCATTCCAATTTACTCCTTTTTTGCTTGCTAAATTACTGACCTTCATCTATACTCTTACATTACTTAGTCTCTATTTCCAAGTACTACCGATGACTCTTCCCCTTAGATGTTCCCTATTTAATACCTCTGAACCTTCCCCTATGTGTTTGCTAGAGATTCTTTTCTTGCTTATCTATGTCTGTGCTTCAGATGGAGTCTTTATATTCTTGTTTTATCATGGTTGTGGACTGTCTAGTCATGATTCTTGAATTTTTTAGCCTTTCATAGCCCTGAGAGCTTCCCTTTCCACATCATTTATTCATGCATCTAATATTTGTTGAGCGTTGCATCATTCAATTCTTGTATTGAGTCAGCATCTAGTCAGGTAAAAAATTATGTGTTTTAAACAGAGGAAATTGGATTTAAGGAATTGGTTATAAAAGTGTTGGAAAGAGTAAGGCAGCTAAAAGTTATAAAATCATTAACCACACTAAATGTTGATAAAAATACAGAACAATTGGAATTCTTATACACTGTTGGTGGAAATTAAAGTAATATAGCTTTGGAAAGCAGCTTAGCCGTTTCTTAAAAAGTTAGCCATATAACTACCCTATGATCCAGTCACTCCAAGCATAGGTGTTTACCCAAGAGAAATGAAAGCAGATATCGGTACAAAGACTTATACACAAATGATCATAGCAACTTTATTGTAATAGCACATTACAGATGTGCCATTCAAACTGGGAGCAACCCAAATGTCCATCAAGAGATGAATGAAAAAACAAACTGTGATCCATACATACAATGGAACGCTATTCAGCAACAAAAAGGAATGAATCATTAAAAACACAGCAACTTGGGTCAGATTGATTATGCCGAGTTTGATTTTCAGATTTCAATATATAGTACATAACATTCCATTTATATAAAATTCTAGAAAATGCAAGCATTGACAGAAAGCAGATCAGTGGCAGATGAAGAGGAGGGAGAGACTATAAAGGAGCAAGAAAAACTTTTGGAAGTGGTGGATATGTTTGTGATTTGTATTGTAATGACAGTATCACAGTGGATAGACGTATGTTAAAATTTATCAAATTATACAGTTCAAATACTGGGTGCATCAATAAAACTATAAATAAATCATCCTGGAAATTGACTGGAAGTGCAAAATGGTAAAAACTGACATTTTCCAGAGGTTAGCAACTGCAGAAAGTCCCATCTACCCATTGGGCTGGAAAAACATAAGGAAAAATGGTATTCACAGAGCCCATGCTCCTTGGCCACTAAGAGCAATGGGGTCCCTACTGGGACTGCTGTTTCAATAACCATCTCTGGTGGAGGCATCACCCAAAGCAGAAAAAAAACAAAAACAAATGCCTCTCCCTTCCATCTTTCAAATTCCTCTTCCATTGACAGAAGCCAACTGGGAGGAAAATTTATTTTGCAGGTTTCTAGCTCTCTGTGATCAGAAGAAACTAAGGAAAGGTATTTATGGAGCTAAAGACTGGTGGACAAGTGACTGGCACAACATGTTGACAAAGGAAAGTATACAGTAGGTAAAAGCATGGTTGTGCCTCTCATGGATCTTGTCTTTTAGCACATCCTGGCTCTCCTGAAGTTCTGTGGCTGTACCATCCTCTGCCACTACTAAATAGCAAAAAAGATTGTATTCAAGTGGGTGGGGACAGTGTTAGCAGGTGGGGGAGGTTGACCTTTTCTGCCACCAAACAGCTTTTTGAGGATTTAACAGCCAGCCTCTGAAACAAACTTATCACTACTTTCTATGAAATCCTGTTCATAGACAAATGCCCTCAAACATTAGTTCTTGTACCTGCATCATGATTTACTTTAGACCCAAAGGGTTCTTGAAGGGCATTTGGTACCACAGAACTTAGGGAATTACACTTTGAACATAGAAACTTATAACCGATCTTGAAATTCCATTTTTTATGCCCTACAGATTAATGTTCAGTTCCTTGAAAGTCTGCTGAGGTTTATCATAATAACCATTTGTAAAGCAGAAGCTAATTTAATAAGGGAAGGAGAAGGGATTTTTAGTGTAATTCTCTGGTGTTTGCTTCTGTTTCAAACAGTGTGGGAAGTCAACATGGTGATTTCATTTATTTAAAAAAAATTGTATCTAGTTAAATTGGCTTGGCACCAACAAATCCACTGGTCACAACCTTTTTAATAATGGCCCCAAAATGAAGCACTTTGTAAGAGTAAATGTGATTTAAAAAAGAAGAGTTGATCTTTCATATATGAGTATGTAAGTTCAGTCAGGTCTTTACCTATATTAATCTATTTACTAATAATAGTGTTTGGAGTTTATTAAATTTTCAAATTTAGTTTTACTTATACATGTAATTCATAAATATTTAATGCAAAAATTTGAAGTATAGGTAATGTAAAAAGTTTTTATGACCCTCTCACAATCCATTTCTCTAGAATCACTGCTTTTTGTGGGCGGTATGTTGCACCCCACCCTTTTTCTTTGCATTTACCTGCATAAGTACTTACAGAATTACATGTGCTATTTTAATAAACTTGTACATAAGTGGAGGTTAGTAGATTGTAAGATTGGCCTTACCACTTTTAGTTCCTCTCATTGACAGGTGGAGTTTATTTTTCCCAACCCTTGAATCTTGCTAGCATTGTGACTGCTTTGACCAATGTAATGCAGAAGGGATGGTGTGCCAGTTCTAACTGTAGAATGCAGGAGGCCTTGTAGCTTCCACTCTCACTGTGTTAGAACTCTGAAACCAGCATGAAAATAAGCCTGGGCTAGTCACCTAAAGAATGAGAGAGTAAGTGGGAAAAGATTCCGGACACCCCAGTGTACTTACCAGTTGATTCAAATGCCTAAGTGAGTCCACCTGACCAGTTGAGCCTAGCCTGAACCATAAAAATTGGCAAACTAAACCCAGCCCAAATTACTGACCTGCAAAAATTTGAGCTAAGTAAATAATTGTTTAAACAATTAAGTTTTGGAGGGGTTTGTTATAAATAGAAGCAAACTGATAGTAGACCAATGTGGTGTGTGATTTGGTAACTTTTTTCTTTATTCATTATGCTGTGAAGAGATTGACTTGTTAATACATATAGATCTTATTCTTTTTAACAGTTGCATAAAATTTCATATTATGGATATTCCATAGTTTATTTAATATTCCCTCTATGATGGACATTTAGGTTGTGCCTGCCTACCTCTTTCCTTCCTCCCTTCCTCTCTCCCTCCCTCCCCTGCTCATTCTTTTCCTCTTTTTCTCTTTCTTTTTGTATTATAAGTACCTGTAGAGTTGTTGCAAATACCCTACGCTGTATTTTCTTTGCTAATATTGGTTAAGGCATATTTTTCATACAGATATTTTCAAAATATAATCCACTTTATTGATCTTTCCCTATTTTGAGTTTTGCTCAAGAGCAGTTTTCCATTCAAATACATACTCTATTTTTTCCTAATATAGCAGTTTATATAAGTGTGTGTGTTAGCTTTAATTCATTAATGCTCTGGAATTTATTTTTTTACCCTTACCCAAGAACATTTTTTCATTGCTTTTTAGAAAGAGAGGAAGGGAGAGAAGGAGAGAGAGAAACCTCGATGTGAAAGAGAAGCATGGATGGGATGCCTCCTGAATGCACCCAGACCAGGGATAGACCCACACCTAGGTGTGCGCCCTGATCAGGAATCTAACCCACAACCTTCCAGTTACAGGATGGTGCTCCAACCAGCTGGGCTAGACCAGCCAGGATGAGGAAATTATTTTAATTTGTAGCATGAAATAAGGATTTTTTTTTTTTGCCAAATGGATAACCAATTGTCCTAAATACCTTTTATCAAGTAGTTCATCATTTTTGCACTCGTTTACAATGCCACCTTTACTCTGTATTAACCCGATCTTTTGGAAGACACTCTATTCTATTCCATTGATCTATTTATCTGTTACTGGATCAATAACAAAATGACTACTACAATATAACAATTGCTACTACTCTGTAGTACATTTTGATATTGACAAAGTATCATTCTTTTTTATTCCAAAAAATTATTGAATATTCTTCAATATTTTCTATCCCAGATTAATTTCAAAATCAGTTTTTAAATTCCATGAAAAGTCATTTGTCAAAAGTCATTTTGAATTTTAATAATGATTATACTGACCTTATAGGTTAATTTGCCATCAGTTGAACTTTTAAAAACATTGAACCTTGTTGTCAAGGGTCTTGATATGCTTTTCCATTTATTCATATATTCCTTTATGTCTGAAAAATTTTATAGTTACCTTTTTAAAATATATTGCACATTTATTCTGTGGTTTAGTTCTCTGTATTTTATAGTTTGTAAAGCTATTTACATTTTCTAATTCATTTTTGCTTGTTTCTAAGAAGATTGTTCCTGAAAATAGTGTCCTTTAAATCTGGCCATTTTGGTAAACTCTTATGCATTCCGATAATTTGCCAGTTGATTCCTTTGGACCTCACTGGGTAGATAACCATATCATTTGAAACAATGGGAGTTTCCAACTTTTACTTTTCATTTTATTATTTTATTTTTAAGTTTTTGCATTGAATAGGCTAAAAATCCCTGTATTTATATTAGTCTGCTCAAGCTGCCATAACAGAAGACCACAGACTGGGTGGTGTAAACAGCAGACATTTATTTTCTCACAGTTTGGAATCTGGAAGCACAAGATCAAGCTAAGTGCCAGCAAGATTGTTTCGGATGAGACTTCTCTCCTCAGCTTTCACACCCTGCCTGCTGGCTGTGTCCCGTCAGAGCCCCTTCTGTTTGTGAGCATGTGGAGAGCAAGAGCTCTGGTGTCTCTTCTTTTTCTTCTAAGGACACTAATCATGTCAGATTAGGGCCTCATCCTTGTGCCTCATTCAATCCTAATTACCTCTTTACAGGCCCCATCTCCAAATACAGTCACATGAGGGTCATGGCTTCAGTATATGAATCTGGAAGTGAGGAAGACACAATTTCTTCTGTAATAAGGTTATTGAATGCAAATTCTTTCTTGTTTCCTTTTTCCCATTTCTGAATTATTATGAAAAATGACATTTTAATTTTTATCCTGATTATATGAGAAATAATGTGGGCAAAATGTGCAAAAGAAACAAAATAACTTTGGTGCAAATCAAAGTTATTGCAAAAGATTATTTGAAACAAGGTATGTTTGTGTATAGATCACCTAGTTCACTAGTCGACACAGCCCATGTGTTCAAAAGTACTTTTTTGCTTATTACTTAGTAAAACTACTAAAAACCATTGTCATTATGTGTGTGCTGTGTGTCTAAAATGTCCACTAGTAGTTATGTTTAATTTCATATAAGTGGTTTATGTTCAAAAAGCAGTTATTCATTTTCTTCTTTCATTTGGTAAAGGCTTATCTGTAAGCAGTGGGTATATTTTTATACAAAATATATAATTTCTGCCTGGTGGTTAAGGACCTTCAGTCATTCTCGTTGAACAAAAATGGTAAATTCTATAATAGAAATATCTATTTCTCACTGTTCAAAGAAATAGACAAAATATTATGGCTATAAAGAAGTTCATAATTCCCACTCTGTTATTAATTAGAAATTTTAGGGCAAAATAGCATATTTTAAATCATAGACAGTCTATGTTCAGCAGCTCCTACCCAAGATTAGTCTTGAAATTTTTATTCATTTAAAAAAATATATATTATGACTTAGGTAATGTATTGACATGTTTTAGGCATATTGTAAGCATTCAACAGTTGTTAGTCCTTAAAAGAGCAAAATTTAAAGATACTCATGATGAAAAAAATTCAAAGATACTTATTTAATATATGCCATAGATGTTTCCTCTTTTGCAAAAATACTAGCAGACTTCAATTTTTCTCCTTTCTATCCCATTCCAATCTCAAGGAGACTCTTTAGAAAAAAAGAAAACAACTATAATCCCACACTCTTGAAGACATGGTTCCATCCTTGAGTTCAAATTCCTGAACTGCACCCTTGATGGCTTGGTGACCTTGGACAAGTTCCTTCATCTTTCCCAGCCTCAATTTCCCCATTCATAACATTAGGATAGTAATGCATTTCTTGTGGGGTTTTTTGGTGAGAATTACGTGAAACAACATATGTGAGATGTCTAAAACAAATAAAAGCTTAGTAGATGGAGTATTATTATTAAACATTGTCATGTTTTCTTGAATACTGATTTAACTGAACATATTTGACTTGCTTGTATAAATAAGTCTAGAGAAAACTTAGAGTCTGGTTTTCAACCATATTTTTTTAAAAAGAACCTTAATTGAACTTTTGAGTTTCTTGTAATGCTATATATCCCAGACTCCAACTTTTGTTCT
>PVKM010034238.1:0-15619 GCA_004027735.1 Carollia perspicillata
AAAAAAAGTATGAATTTGTAAAAAGAAAAACTAACTAATGGGATATTCAATGTAATTTACTTCATTCTATATACTAAAAATCTACCCCAAAGACTCACAAATATACTTAGGTAATTTACATGCAAATGTACATTAAAATAGAGTTCTATAATCCTATTAGCATATCTGATAGCATAAAGTCCGGAATAAAAGTCCACACTATCTTAATTACAACGCGCACATCAGCTGACAGGCTTGACCAGCGCAGGAAGCACTCTGTACGGTTTCCCGGAACGAAGGCCCCCCCAGCTGCGCAGCAGACGGTGACAGGCCAGGAGAGGCCAGGCCCACAGGCACATGCAAGCGCCCATCCTCGGCAACTCAGGAAAACAGCCAGGACTGGCCAGGATGCCGGGGGCAGGGCCGTCGTCTAGGCTGGTGGGGCCGCAAAACAGTGCAGCTGCTCAGGAAGCTAAACAGTGTCAACGATGGTGCTGGGACGGGACGACTGGCTACCCAGGGGGGAATTGAAATTGGATCCCTACCTCACCCCATGTCCAAAAGCTAACTGCAACTGGCTCAAACACCTGAATGTAAGAGATAAAACTTAGCAGGAAGCACAGGTGTAAATCTTCGCACCTTTGGATTAGGTCGTGGTTTCTTAGACATGACACCAAAAGCACGAGAACAACAAAAAAACAGATCCACTGGACTTCGTCAAAATAAAAATGTGTGTTCCTCACAGGACGTCAGTAAGGAAGTGGAAGGAGAGCACGGAATGGGCGAAAATACCGGGAAACCGAGGGTCTGATAGGGTCTGGCCCCCAGAATACATAAGGGACAGTTACATGGCATCAGTGGAAAGACAAACCATTCAACTAAAAAATGGGCAAAGGGCTTGAAGAGACGTTTCTCCAGGCACACACGCAAATGGCCAGTGAGCACACTGGCCAGATGCCCAATGTCGTGAGTGCCGGGGGACGCAAACCCAATACCGTGCGACACCGCGGCACACCCACCAGGACTGCCGCGGTAAAAACCAAAAGGAACAGAGAAGTGTTGGGAGGACAGAGAGAAACTGGAGTCCTCATACACTGCTGGTGGAACGGGAAATGGTGCGGCCACTGCAGAGAACAATTCGGCACTTCCTCAAGGAGCAAAACATAGAAGTACCGTATTATTCAGCAGTTTTAACTTTGAGTAAACACTCAAAAGAAATGAAAGGCGGAGATTGGAATATTTGCACGCCGATGTTCCCAGCAGCATTCTCCACAACAGCCCCAGAGTGGGAATGACCCAAACCTGCATTGACAGATGAACAAAATCCAAATTGATATAGTAATATCCAAGTTAATGCCACTGAACTCCACACTTGAAAATGGCTAAGATGGTAATTTTTGTTATGTGTATTTTACTACAAAGGAAAATCTTGTATGTGGATGTCCATAGCAGTATTAGTCATAACAGACAAAAAAAAATGGGAACAATTCAGTGTCTCTCACTGATGAATGGACAAATAAAATGCAATGTATCTTTATAATGGACTTTCTGCCCACAAAAGTGAATTAAATACTGATTCGTGCCACGGCACAGATGAGCCTTGAAAACACTCTGTTAAATGAAAGAAGCCAGTCACGAAAAACCACACAACATGCGGTTTCCATTCACGCGAGGCGTCCAGACAGGGCAGCTCCAGAGAGAGTGCACACCGGCGGCTGCCGGCCGAGGAGCGGGCGGGGAGCCACTGCTGGCGGGGTGGGGTCTCTCTGAGGCGACAAAGACGTAAAACTGATTGTGGCCATAGCTGTGCAGCTCTGTAACCGTATAAACACCATCAAACTGTGCGTGTTAAATAGGTAAAGTGGATGGCATGTTCATTATACCTCAATAAAGCTGCAATTTTAAAAAACATAACGAGATTGAGACAATTGGATAGGTCTTTGGTGGGGGGACTATCTCCACTTTAAACTGATTGAAATTAATTTTGATAGTTAAAATACTCAAACTCTTAAAAAGAAACTGTTATGGTAAAAAAAAAAAAAAAGATGGGTTGACTTAAAAGAAAAATAACCTTAGGTGCCCTCCCTAAGTACAACACCAAGTTCAGAAACTAAGAAGAAGATTGATATATTTATCTACAGAAAAATTAAAACCTCTGGGAAAAAATACTGCATGCCAAAAAACAGAAATATAAAACATATTCACAATGATCAGAAAAAGATAAATTATATAAAGAGCTTTTAGAGATGGGTTAGAAAAAGCAAAAATTTTTCAAATTGATGAAAATGCTCAACCCCATCCATAATTAAAACAAGAGACCATTTTTCAAATTACAGCTTATCTTTATTAAAAACACTGACAACAACCGAAGTCAACAGCCACAGACAGAGAGGACTTGTGGCAGCACTGTTGGCAGGAAAGCAAATTGATGTAACATCTTCGGAGAACAATTTAGCAAATTCAAAGTTTTGAATGCAGATATCCTTTGAACTGGAAGTCATAACTTTTATTTATTTTTTAAAGACTTTATTTATTTTTAGAGAGAGGGATAGGGAGGAAGAGAGGGAGAGAAACATCAAGGTGTGTTGTTTCTCGCACACCCCCTACCGGGTACCTGGCCCAAAACCCAGGCCTGTGCCCTGACTGGGAATCAAACCGGGGACCCCTTGGTTTACAGGCCAGGGCTCAGTCCACTGAGCCACACCAGCCAGGCCTGGAAGTCACATCCTTTAAAAACACTGTTACGAACGCCCTACAGACATGGTTCCCTATCTGACTTCCTGTGCTCATGTCAGGACCTACAGCACAGCCACACAATGTTCACATGTGTGTGTATAGTATGTACATATGCATATATATACACACAAATACACAGATGTATATGTATATATACACGTGTACATAATTTTTTTGTAGAGAGAGGGGAACGGAGGGGGAAAGAGAGGGAGACAAACATCGATGTGCCAGGGAAACAGCGATCAGTGCCTCTCAGACGCCCCAACTGGGAACCAGGCCTGCAACCCGGCTGGGACCCCACCCCTGGACAGGGTGTCAACCAATGACCTTTGGGTTTGCGGGATGACGCCCAGCCCGCTGAGTCACACCCGTGGGGGCTGGTGCATCAGGTTATCTGACTGTCCCTGTCCTGCAGTTACATCAGTGACTCTTGCCTGGATACTTGACGAAGAGACTGAGAAACGGCTAACAGTGCTAGCTTCTAGAGCCAGAATCTCTGTAACTCAGGTCAGAAAACCTACACGGCTTTTCCCAGAGAAGACTCCTGAAGCTACAAAGAGACTCTGCCACCTACTTTGTGAAACGCGTAAGGGGCTCAAGGAAGAGCAGCACCTAACAGCCGCACCGGCTGGCTGAGCCTACAGATGCCACGGCCGCTGTACTCACCGATGGAGTGCCTGAGCTCACTGCACTGGCTGACAGGGGGCAGCTTCAGCAGCTCCCTCCAGTTTTTACTGCGCCCACTTTTTTTGTCATATCCTCCTAAATTTAGAAGAAAAGAGGCATTTTTAACATGGTCAGAAATAGCCCATTGCAACAGCTATTTCCACTACCAGCACTTGCTGGATGCCAGGGAGACCCTCCCCACGGCCCTAGGAGGCACCCTGTCGGTGAGCTCCTGTTTACAATCCTCACTCAGGGTGCAAAAACAAAGGCGTGACTATGTGAAATAATTTGCCCAGAGCAGTTACAGCCAGGAAACGGACTGGGATTGGAACCCTGGAGAACGGGGCCTGATGCAGTAAGACTAAGAAAGGGGTTTGCACTTGGAGGTATATATTTAACCTTCTCTTTCTTGAATTTAACAAAGTAACAGATTAGTCCCTTAATCTCCAATTCTTTACCAAGTGTCAATTAAGGGGATAGCAGGGAAGGGGATACAAAATAAAGATAAAGGCTACACCCTGCCCTCACGCAGGTTACACTGCACCCTGAGAAAGCATCACTGATCACACAGGGTGAAGAGCCCCACGTTCCAAATTCCCGGAGGGCAGCGTGTCTCTGAGCTGGGAGAAAGTTACAAAGAAGAGGATGAAGGTTAACTGGATCCCAAGGATAGAAAAAAGTGAACAAGAAAAAGCAGCAGCAAGGGGCCACTGCACAGAAAGCAGGAACTGAAGGCAAGCGTCTGAAAGGGCAGAGCAGCTCCCTTCTACCGCGAAAACGCACTAAGGAGCCCTTGGGCGTGGGAACAAGGTTCGTGCAGTGAGGGAAACAGAAACGTTGGCCACTGGCAACACCTGGGAACCAAAGCGGTTGTAAGCTCCTTGGAGAAACCCCATGCAACCAAAATCCTGGGGCGGGGGGAGGCTCAGTAAGAGCGAGCATCAACGACTACAGGTTTGCTAACGATGCTTCAGGCGCGAAAGAAACCGCCAGGGGACACTACAGCCTGGAATCAGAACGCGACTGTTACCCTCGAAACCAAACGCGTCGCGCCAGCCCACCGCGCACTCCTCCCCCGGCATCCGCGGCGTCAGTTTCCCCGCCACATGGAGTGCGTTCAAGTTGCCCGAGACTCCTCGCATGTGAAACAATTTAAGCTTATCACTAAAGGTCATAAATTGCTCACAAACGTATTACCAAAAAACCTTTTTTTTTTTTTTAAAGCAATGACTTCTCGTGCCGTGTCACCCTCGGTCTAAAGCCCTCGCGGCGGTCACGCCGCGCGCGGTGACCCGGCTCTCCTCTCGGTCCTTCAAAGACCACCAGGCTCTGCTCTGCGGGCTGCCCTCCGCGGCCGGGCTAGCCCTCCGGGACAGGTACTGCCCGGCCGGAGCCGGGGACGACAGGGCCCGGGGCCCCGGGTGCACCCACCTAGGCGCGCTTTCAGCAGCAGCGCGTTGGCCACCAGGTTCTCCAGCTCCTTGGACCGCCGCCGCCCCCGCTCCCCGCGGGCTCGAGGACCCGCCGGCGCGCCGTCCGCGCCCAGCTCGCTGGCCGGCACCTGCACGCCGGGCTGCACGCTGAGGCCGGAAGAGCGGTTCCGCCACCGCCGCGGCCACCGCCACGGCCACCGCCTCGGCCACCGCCGCGGCCACCACCACAGCCACCTCGCGCGCCGCCGCCCCCGGGCCCGCTGGCCACGCCGCCGCCGGGGCGGGGCGCGCTGCTGCCGCCGGCCCGGAGCTCTAGCGGACGCGGGGCGGGGGGCGCTGGCTGGCGGGCCGCCGGGCTTCTCCGCGGTCACCACCGCCGCGCCGCGGCCCGGACTCGTGGCCTCATCACCCACGCTCCGCACGCCCAACTGTCCTCAGAGTCCGGCTCCCGAAGTCTCCGCCGAGACCCACCCTAGCTAGCGAAGAGCTACCGTTCCGCGGCGGCGACGGCAGCCGGAGCCGCCGCCGCCGCCGTTGCGCAGCGCGGTGTGCTGCCCGCTAACGGCTTCCAGAGCACGGACTCCAGCGACCCCTTGCTCCGCGCCAGACCAGCCGGCTGCGCTCCGAGGGACCTACAGCTCCCAGAGGGCCCAGCGCAGGGCGGAAGTGGCGCGTGTACCGAGCGTTGCCTTCTGGGAGTTGTAGTCATTCAACCGATAGACGAGTGGGCTGAGCCGGATGTGTCTACTTGTTGGCTCTCAGTTATCGCGACACGAAGGCTGGGACACTTACCAGGTCTACGCACGTGTTTACCGGAGGGATCTGCTGTCTGCCGACTCCGTAGGGCAGTTGCCTCGCCTCCTCCGGACCTCCCAGGCAGTGCCACGGAATCGGGTGCCTTGGGGTTCAGCAAGAGTAGGCCATGGGGAAGGCCAGGGCGATCGGGGCGCGCACCAAGCCCCCCGGGGCCCCGGCGGGAGCACGGGTCTCCCGGACCAGGCCCAACCTCAACCCGTTCGAAGTGAAAGTCAACAGGCAGAAGTTCCAGGTTCTGGGCAGGAAGATGCGCCACGATGTGGGTATGCCCGGCGTGTCGCGCGCGCGGGCCATCCAGAAGGTAAGCCGGGAGCCAATCCCTGGTGGCCGTCCCCTGCCCGCGCCGCGCCTGCGGTCAGGAACGGCGCCTAACCCTACGGGTTCATTCGGGAGCCCAACCCGCCTGCCATGTACCCCTAACACCCCGCCTGGCCTCCCTGCCCCCGGCTCGGCCGGGACCACCACGTTAGCCAGCGTGATTTTTTATATTCTTCCGGCCCAGCAAAGGCTCGGGAACCGGACGGCCGGTATTTGGGCCACACACACTGGCTTGCTGGGGGGGCTTGGGCGCTGGCTATTTCTCTGTGCCTCAGTTTCCTCATCTGTAAAGTGAAGATTATTATAATAGGTACATCCTGGGCTTGTGGGAGAACTGAACGTGTTCCTTCAACATTCTTAGAACAGCGCTGGCACAGCTGGGCTCCTGGAACACTTACCAAGTGGGGGGAGGAAGCCTGTACTGCAAGGAGCCCACCCTCCAGAAGATAATTCCGTTTTGGGGGGGATTCCCCCCATGATATGTCTCTTGGACTGCGTTTATCCTCATGCCTCTGCACTTGCACTGTCTGGAATGACCTTCCCTCAAGGCAGGCTTGGGAGGTTGGGTAGTGTGGGCTGTGGAACACTTATCCCTCAGTGTAAGGGGTAAGTGTGTTCACCACTTACCCCTCAGTTTTCTTTTTTCTGAAATGGGATAATAATACACACTGTCTCTTTCATGTTAGAGTTAAGTACCTCTGTGCATTCAGCACACAGTGTTCTCCAAACAGGAGCTGTTTTCACACTCAGCGTGTCATTCTCAGACTCCTTCACAGTCTGGCCTCAACCTGCCATCCTTGTTCTGCCTTCTGCAACTCAGTTTGTCCAAAAAGACCCTCTCATCCCCTAGACCTCCCGAGGCCAGCCCAAGCCCCTAGACCCAGACAGGGTGGGGGCTCAGGCCTCCAGAGTCAGACAGGCCCACCTTCCTGCTCTGTGCTGCAGGCCTGGAGGGGCTGCTGCCGCCTGCCGAGTCCCCCAGTGCTTGGCCCCCCATACACACACAAGTAGCTGAAGGACTCAGACGCAGAGCTGCAGGAGCCACAGTTGTCATCTGGCGTAGTGGAGGGTGTCCTGCAGCATGAGGTCCGAGAGCTCTGAGCCGTCGGGAGGGACGGACGCAGGCCACCCCGTTGGGTCAGATCATGATTTGGGCAGAGAGGCAAACAGGGCCGGTGAGGGAGGTGTGGGCCTTCATGTCCACACCGGTCCCTGGGCAGCGAATGGTTGTCTCATGTGTCCCCTCCAGTCCACGGTGGCCCATGAATGGAGAGCGAGAGCAGGCTTTGTGTGGGGACAGTTGGGTGCCAGGCCCTGCTGCCCCTGCAGCTGGGCCTCAGTCCCCGCTCCCAGCATGAAGTGTAGAACAGCGAGGCAGGGTGTCTGTTGATGCCGCCCAGGAGGACGGCCATTGCGTCAGGAAGTTTCCGTTTAGTCCTCCCAGCAATGTTCCTGCTTTGTGCCTGAGGGCAGGGAGATAGGAGTGGGTCTGTCCTGGGGACTGCAGGGCAGCTCCCTGGTGCCCGACTCTGCACTGGGCAGCCTCTCTCGTGGACACTTCTGGTCCCCTGAACAGCAGCCTGAGTCAGGGCCCCGTCTTTTCCCTTTTCCAGGGGAGGCCGCCAGGGCACAAAGTCTGGGTGGGAAGTGGTGGAGCTGGTGGGGTTGGGGCCACACTGGTGGCAGTGCATTCAAGCCCTAGTGCACGGGTGTCGGGGACCAGGAAAGGGCTGCGAGTGGTGAGTGGTTCAGGCTGCTGGTGAATCTTAGTGAGTGGGCAGATTGTGGACACAGGCACACAGAGACCAGAGACTGACTGGCACACAGATGCACACCTGTGGGTAACAGGCAAGGAGGATGGGCGCTGCCGCCGGCTGTGCCGTCCCTGGTCACGGCACCAGACTTGGTGCGTGGCTTCCTTCAAGCTCCCTGTGCCAATTTCCCTCCCTCTGGGCTGGGACCCCGTCTGCTCCAGCTTCTGCGCCTGGTGCAATGACCTCTGCGCACTTGATTCCGTGCCTTGCTTGCTGTTGCTCCTTCCCTTCCACCTTCAGCACGGGGCTCGCCCTGGAGGGTCCCCTGGGGTTAGGCGAGGCCTCCTGGCCCCCTTCTCCGGCAGCAGCCCCGTTTCCCTGGAATGGAGGTCGCTCTTCCCATCAGTAGGTTGGCCCTTTTGTTGGACTGTTTATGTCAGTGGCATAAGGTGTACAAGATGGCCAGGTGGCCATGTCATTTCCCAGTCCATTGGAGCGACCATGGTGTCTGCTGTGGAAGCATTTTCCTTTAGAGACTAAGATCGCCACGCTTGTTCTACGACCCGTGTTTCAGCGGAACCAGACTTTGCTGAAGGAGTACAGGGAGAGGGACAAGTCCAATGTGTTCAGAGACCGGCGCCTGGGGGAGTACAGCAGCTCCGTCAGCCCCGAGGAGAAGATGGCACGGAGGTTCGCTCTGGAGCAGCAGGTACGGGACAGCGGGGGTCTCGTGTGCACAGAAGTCAGGCGCATGCATCTCTGCTCCTGTGGGCGCTGGCCCACTGGGCGTCGGGGGGCCTTGGGTCCTGTCCCCGGCCTGGTGAGGCCGGAGGGGAAGCAGCCCTCTGAGGGCACCGCTGGGTGGATGGACACTGGACCGGTGGGTGAGGCCGCCTGCGGGCCCCATTTGTGCCTGAGTCACCGTTCAGATGGCCCCGCGTGATGGTAAAGCTGTGCAGGCCCTGCTATCACACTGCACAGGTGACAGGAAAATAAGTGGCTTCTGCTATGCACGGGCGTGGAAATTTTAGAAAACTGATTTTTTTCTGTCTCCTGTCAGCGACAACATGAAAAAAAAAACATCTACAACCTTAACGAAGATGAAGAACTAACTCATTACGGCCAGTCTTTGGCAGACATCGAAAAGCATCATGACATTGTAGACAGTGACAGCGACGCCGAGGACCGAGGAGCACTGTCGGGTGAGGGTGGGGAGCAGGGAAGGTCTCTGCTCCCCGCAGGACTGGCTTTCTGTCCGTCCTGGAGACCTTGCAGAGTGTCGTTGGGTTGAAGTCCGCGTCACGGGGTTTTCTTATTTCCTAATTCTCGCACTTTAAGAAGGGTAGGATCCCGGCATGTCCAGTCTGTGGGCCACGTATGGCCCAGGATGACTATGAATGTGGCCCAACACAAAATCGTGAATTTACTTAAAACGTTATGAGGTTTTTTTAAATTCACTTATTTCTTTATAGAGAGAGGGGAAGGGAGGGAGAAAAAGAGGGAAAGAAACATCATTGGGTGGTTGCCCCTCAAGTGCCCTCTACTGGGGACCTGGCCCGCAACCCAGGCATGTGCCCTGACTGGGAATCCAACCAGAGACCCTTTGGTTCTCAGGCTGGCGCTCAATCCACTGAGCCACACCAGCCAAGGCATGAGATTTTTCTGTGTGTGATTACATGTCCCAATATATTTAACATGTGACCCAGGACAACTCTTCCTTCCCCCAGTGTGGCCCAGAGATGCCATTCAGTTGGACACCCCCGGAGGTGCAGGTGGGGGTAGATAAGATAGAGGCTTTTGTGGGCTGAGAAGGTGCAGCCGTGCCTGTCTTAGCTGGATGTCACCCTGGTTCCCTTCAGCCAGGACCTCAGGGGGACTGGGGACTGGTCCTGCTGTGGGTCCCAGGTCGGCAAGCATGCTGCGAGGGGACAGGTCCAGGAGAGCAGTCTGGGGAAAGTCAGTGTGCCGGTTGGTGCATTTCCTTCCTCCCCCTGCGTCCCCCTGCACCATGTGGTTTGATCTGAACGACCAGGTGGCAGCTTCCGCCAGGAAGCATGACGGGAGCCATTTGGGGCTGGGGGAGCTGCAGCTCAGCCTGAGACATTCTGTTCCCGCTGGGGCAGGCCGCTTAAACGCCAGGGCCTGTTTTCCCATCCCATAAAGAAACGGGTTTTTTAAAGGTTTCTTCCCAGCGACAGCCCCACGGTGTTTCATTTCTGTCTTCTGCCCTGGTCCCTCGGGTGGCACAGGGACAGTGGGTCTCGTTGGCTGTCACAGGGGGTGTGAGACCGGGAGGGCGTCCGTGGCCCTGAGCACCTGCCCTCCCCCCTACCCCAGGCTCCAGCCCCCTGGTTCTTCTGCATTTGCTGCTCGTTCCTGATACTTGAACGCTGTTGAAGAACAGGCCCCTTTTTGTGGCGTTTCCAGCCTCGCGGGGGGGGGGTGTTCCTGGAGCGGCTCATCCTGGGGATTTAAGCGCCACTGTGCCCAGGGTGTTGGGCCCGCCGTGGGTGTGAAGATTCTTTCTTGGCCTCGGGCTCCGTCTTTGGCACCGCGCGCGCAACAGCGCTGGAGCCCATGCTCACAGCCACGTCCTGGGCTCTGTCTGCAGCCGAGCTGACAGCAGCCCACTTCGGAGGTGGAGGGCTCCAGAAGACCCCACAGCAGCCAGGCCAAGAGGGCGAGAGACCCCGGTCCCGCAAAGAACTGATTGAGGAGCTCATCACGAAGTCGAAACAGGAGAAGGTGCGCTGGCCACACTCTGGCCGCAGCTGGCTGCAGCTGGCTCATAGGAGGTTCTGGAGCTTTCTTCCTTTCTCGGCTGTCTGTGCTGTTGTCTATGAGTTCAGCAAAAGCGTTCAGTGTGTTCCCTGTTGCCGGTGTGCTGTGGTTTGGGCGGTTTTGTTGGTTGGTTTTAGAACTTTGGTGTGCAGCAGGATTTGCAAAACATCGCTGCTCTTTATCCACAGTGAGTAGTTTGTAGCAAGAAACTAGTGCCGTCCAATGGGTTTTGTAGCTTTGCGTGGAAGGTGCTGATTGCCTCGGCCCTTCCTGCTGCAGACACAGCAGCGTGGGCTGAGCAAGCCCAGGAGTGGGCTGACGGCGGGCCGACCACTGTGCTTTCCAGCGGGAGAGACAGGCGCAGCGAGAAGGCACGCTGGAGCTCACAGAGCGGCTGGACCAGGACTGGAGAGAGATACAGACCCTCCTGGCTCGCAGGGCGCCGCAGCAGCAGGACGGAGACAGACCGGAGAGACCCCAGGTGGGCGTCAGGAAGGGGTGAGGGCGGGGCGGAAGCCAAGGCCCGGCTGCCTTGACCCTCCTCTGCAGAAGAGGTGGCGGCCAGGTGTGGTGGTCTCCATTTCCGTTAGCACTTGAGTTTCTATCGAAGTTTTGTCAGGTTACCTGATATGTGTTATATCGGGATGGAAATAGACTAAAATTACTTCACTATCTGCTTAAAAATAATTAGAGATTACTTTGGTGGGTGATGGTCAAACACTGTTTGGATACAGGCATTTACTTATTTTTCCTGCAAAGAGTACCTGGCTCATGGTGCATTCCTTCAGTCTGAGCTGCTGGCACAGCCGCACGTTCCCGGAGCTGTTCTAGGGGACAGCTCGGCCCCTGCCAGTCACCTGGCCACGCCATCGGGGCATCTTTGGGGGTCAGTCTGCTGTTGCCATCCCCTGAGCTCTGTTTGTGGGGCCTCACGCCTGCACAAGTGATGTCTCGCTGTACTAAAGCCAGTGTATTTTGAAGAGAACTCACCAGAAGCGCAAAGTCCCGTCTGGCCTGAAGGTGTCATCCAGGCGGACAAGGGCAGCCTCCTGTGAGCAGGAAGAGACCCAGGTGTGGCTCCGCTCCAGCCGGGAGCGGGTCCAGCTGGCACTCGAACGTGCAGAAAGCTGCCTGGCAGGTCTGGTCTCGTGGACATGATGGAGTAAACGTGGAAGCCCCCCTTTCTGCCCTAGCCTGATGCGTATGACGTGGCGGTCCGTGAGCTGGGCTTCGAGGTGAAGGCACAGCCGTCAAACAGGATGAAGACGGAGGAGGAGCTGGCGAAGGAGGAGCAGGCACGGCTCAGGCGCCTGGAGGTACGGGCGGCGGGGACGGGGCCCCGGCCACGTGGGGAGACCCCTGTGACCTGCATTCCAGGCCTTTCTGCTTTGTCCTGTGAGATGGGACGAGGGTGTCTGTTTTAACAGTGGTCTCGTTTTAGGATATTTGAAGTTTATGTGTATTTTACTACAAGTTTTTTTAAATTATAAAGCAAAAAAGTTCAGATAGCACCCATCCTCGTCTGTCTCCAACGGGCTACCCACGGGACCTGTCTCCCTGCTCAGGCGGAGCGAGTGCAGAGGATGCTGGGACAGGGCGCGGATGCGAGGAGGCCCACGCACGTGTCCGCGGACGACCTGCAGGACGGCTTCGTGCTGGACACGGACGACAGGCGCCTGCTCTCCTACAGGGTAAGACGCGCACCCCCTCTTCCTCTCTTCGCTCAGAGGAGCCTGTTTCAGGGCATTTCGCAGACAAAAGGGGTGGCTCTCTCCAGCATTCCCTGGAGCTCTGCACTTGGGTGGGTGTGCACGGTGTTCAGGGGCCAAGATGGGCGGGCAAGGGCGCCATTGCTGCCCCCTTGTGGGACTGCTGTCACTTTTACTCAGTTGCTAACAAGTGTTGGATCATCTGCTTGAACTCGGCGTTCACATGAGGGTGCACACCCGAGGCGGGGGCTCTGAACACCTTTTAGGAAAACAGTTACATTGCTAGCACTGCTGTGTTCACCCGTGAACCCTGTGAGGTCCACACCTATGCCCCCTAGGAGTGGACACAGAAGTGTATCAGCTGGCGTGCCGGGCAGGCAGGTGTCCCAATCTCAGAGGGGCCTGAGGCAGGGAGCTGGGCACTCACCAAACACTGGGCAATCCAGGGGACCCGGTCCTGCCACGCCAGGTGCCACCTAAGTCCCGGGAAGCCCCTGCTGAGCGAACTGCCCCCAGCCCAGAGAAGCGGTCGGCTGCTGCAGACCCCACAGCTGCCAGAGCCCAGCATCCTGACGGCATGTGGGTGGGGGGCGTGGTCCCTGACCCGTGTGCCCGAGTCACGGCTCACACCAGAGGCGGGGGTTGGGGGGGGGTGGCCAGGGAGGCCCTGGGCCTGAGGGAAAACGCAGCAGAGGGTGTGTGCTCCCTGCAAATGCACGAGACACGTCCCTGGGGCCGTCATGCCGTGGTCTCTGTGTCCCGTCCCAGGATGGAAGGATGGATGTCCAGGGGGAGCTCAGCGGGGAAGCCAGCGATGGAGTGAGCATGGAAGAGGAACAGGGGCAGGACTCGGGCGAGGAAGGTGCAGAGGACAGCAGTGGCTCCGACGGCCACTCAGACCTGGAGTGTGACGAGGAGAGCGAGGAGGGGGACAGCGAGCGGCCAGAGCAGGAGCAGCGGCAGACGTACTGCGGCCAGGCGGCAGACAGTGGTCAGGAAGCGAGGGAAGCTGCCAAGGCTGAGCTGCCCTATACGTTTGAAGGTGACCAGCTGTCCGGTTTTCCTGGGCTTCACACTCATTCCAGCCCGGCATCCAGTGGGCCTCGCTGGGGCTACACATGGAACGGGGGCCGAGGGTGCTAAGGGCGCTCTTCTGGACACGTGGGCAAGGGCCATCTGAGGCCGCGGCTGCTGGTCTGCACTGTGTTCCTCCTCCGTGCATCCTGGTGCCGCCCCGGGGCCAGGCGCAGGCCCTGGCTCAGTGGTGGTGGCCCTTGTCACATGAGCATAGACAGGCTGTGGGCAGACGCACGCCCTGCTGTACAGCTGTCTCCCTGCTGCAAGGAGACCTGGGACCGGTCCTGGGGCCAGTGAGGCACCTGGGAGGGGCTGCCTGTGCTGAGACCTGGGCCACCAGTCAGATGGAGTCTAGAACATTCTCTATGGGATACCAGGGAAGTCGTCCAGCTCTGGTCAGCAGTCCCCCTTTGTTCTGTGACCCACTATCTCCAGAGGCGGTGAACCTTCGGGCGAGGCTGGCCCCCGTGGAAGTGGCTCCGCACACGTGGCTCCTCCTAGCCTCCCTGCTGCCCGGCTGGGGCACGGCGGGTACTCAATTTAGGCACACTCCCCACAGAGTGTAGCTGTGGGCCGCTGTCCTCGGGTGCTGGTCTCCGAGAGCCAGCTTCCTCCATCCTCCCGCCGGGACGCACAGGAGTCCCTGCTGTTGCAGCACAGGTCCCAGACAGATGTCACCCTGTCCCTTTCGCTCTAGAAGAGGGAGGGGTCGTGCTTCTGTGGGTCCTGCCTCGCCCCTCTGCAGAGCCGGGAGTGGCGCTCGCTCTGGGCGGCTGAGGGCACGGTGTCTGTGGCCCCGCAGCTCCCGAGTCCTCTGAGGACCTGAAGTCTCTGCTGTCGGGGAAGTCGGCAGAGCAGCAGCGGTTGGTGGTGGAGAGAATCCAGAAATGCCACCACCCCAGTCTCGCCGTGGGGAACAAGGCAAAGCTAGAAGTATGTTGGGCGAGCGGGTTCGTGTCGGGGGTGGGAGGCCCTCTCCTGGGCTCGGGGACAGCTGGGCACCGGGAGCTGCTGGTGGGCAAGTGCACTTGGCCCTGGGCAGCCTGCCGGTGCGGGCAGGACACACATCACTCTGAGGCCCCCAGCAGGCTATAAGAGGCCTGTGGGGAAGTCGGTCTTGCTCCTCTGCCCCAGCAGAAGGGCCGCCGTCACTGGACGGGGCGGCACGGTCCGCGCCAAGCTCTTGGACCTGCTCCTCTAGGGCTGAGCCCCCCCCCCAACTGCCCTGTGTCGGCCCACATAGGGGGCCCTGAGCATCTGTGTCTGCCTGTGGTTCATTCCGGGGTCGGCCCTGAGCTGCCCACCTGTGTTCCTCCAGAAGCTGTTTGGCTTCCTCTTGGAGCATGTGGGCGACTTGGCTGCAGACAACCCTCCGGACCTCAGCGTGGTCGATAAGCTGGTTGTGTAAGTGGAGCTGGGGCCTGGGGCCGGGGCCGGGGCCAAGCACGTCCACCCTGTGCAGAGTCGGGAGGATCCACGCCAGGGCTCTGAAGGTTGGCCTGGCAGACAGGCGGCTGCGCTGTGGTCCCAACAGCAACAGCCCACTCAGCCTGCCACCGCCGTCCCCCAGAGGTGGGACGTGTCTTTCGCTAGGAACAAAGTGGCTCTCAGGCAACCAAGCCTGGTCAGACTTGTATGTGGTGTTTGACGGCTGGTTTGCTGATGTTCCCTTTGCCCACAGTGTGTTGACCTCTGCCTGGGGGGGAGCAGGTGGGGCACATGGTGGGCGACAGTGTGCTGACGCCACCCCACATCCCAGCCTCCATGGCCCCCAGCAGGCTCGGCAGACCCAGGGCTCCTTGGGAAGCACGTCCCTCTGGTCCACCTGTCCCTGCCCTGTGGAGGGGCAATGGCCAGTTTTAGACTCGGTGCACGGAAAACCCAAGGAAAGCAGAGCCCCACGAGGTGGCTTCCCCAGTGGGCGGTCAGGGAGGGCGAGGGACCCAGTGGCCTCCGCTGTTTCTGATGCGCTCGGGAGGAGGTGCAAGCTCCTGAGGGAGCCCCACCCAGTCGGCACAGGCAGGGGCTCCCCACTCTGCACACCGAGCACAGGTCGTATGGGTGACCCTGCAGCACTCATACAGAAGTCATGTGGCTCAGCAAGAAGCCAGGCAGGGGTCAGAGTGCATGGCCGTGTGGGGCTCCGGGCTCCCGCGTGTAGCTGGCATCACAGAAATGGCCACGTGGGAGGGTGGGGTCCTCTGTCCTCCGCCAGGGGGCTCTCTGCTGACGGGCGTCTCTGACGCACAGGCCACTGTATGGGCTCTGCCAGATGTTTCCTGCGTCTGCAAGCGAGTCCGTCAGGTTTGTCCTCCGAGACGCCATGCACGAGACGGAGGGCGCCATTGAA
>PVKM010034239.1:0-15658 GCA_004027735.1 Carollia perspicillata
AATTCCAGCAGGAAGGGAAGAGGCCAGCCAAGCTTCACTCATGAAGGAAAAGCCAGAGGGAAGGGCTGGGATAAAAGAGAAGACAAAAAGTATGTCAACGGAGTGGTGAGAACACAGTGGAGAGAAGTGAGAGAGGCCAGAAACATCCTAATTGGTAACAGAGACAGGGAATAGGCAGAAGTTAGCAGGGTAAAGGCTGCCTAGTGGCACTGTCCTTTGGGGAACAAGAGAAGAGGCTGCTGTTGAGGGCAACTTGGGGGTACTTCTTGAGAGTTTATTAAAAGCACAACTGCTTGGGGACCAAATGGCAGCTCCTACTACCCATGCTTCCTTAATGTTTTTCGGAACTGCTTGTTCCTTTTAAAAGCGAAAGATCTTCAGATTTGTGTAAAGTTGTGCAGAATTTTGAAATTAAAAGCTCTCAGAGGTAGAGTTCTTCCAGAAGATGAGTAGAAATAAAGGCTCTTTAATTTTTTTTATTATGACCCGAGAGAGAAAAGGTAGAGAAAGCTCACAGGGAAAGGAGCCAAGATGACTTGAATGACAGCCCTTCCAGATGCCAGCTAGAGTGTTCGGTGGAAGCTGGGCCTGAGATTTCTCAACCTTAAATAACACTACCACCCAACAATGTAAAACATGCATCTACTTCTCGTGTCAAGGACAAATCACTTCTTTGTGCAAATTGGAGCAATTTCTTTGAAGAATAAGTTAAGGATAGCCATCATAATATTAAGAATGAGCAAGATGCACAAGGATGAGGAAACTGAGACTATGAGAAGTTCACTAACTGCCCGAGTTGTTATACACCTAAGTATTTCATCTTTTACCTCTTTTCTATCAGCTTGATGGATTTTGGTGTTCAGGTGAACATACTAACAAACTTTGGTCTAACTGAAATGAAGTATATATTTGTCCATAAAATATACAGATATGTGCATGAAGACGCATGTTGCACCTTTGATTATAGTATGAAAAATCTGGTCATCAATAAGAAACTAGTTAAATGATGCTATATCAGCCAATGAAATACTAAGCACCCCCTAACCTGTTTTTGGCAATGTAGAAAAATCTTCAACATATACTTATTAATTAAAACAACATATAATTGAAATGGCTTTTGTTGTTGTTCAAGAGGAATGTTTCCATAATAATGCATGTCAAATTTTAAAAAGCAACACATAACATATATAACATGAAAAACCTTGTTTGTAGTAAATAGATTTATACATGTGATATAATTTAATATGCTTATGTATGCATAAAAATTACTAGAAAGTTTCATTAAAAGAGTTGTTTTCATAATAGGGGGTAAAGGAAGGGCACGTTTGAGATGGAAGGAGTTCTAATTTTCATTTTATATCCTACGCTGTTTGCATTTTAAACCATGAACATAGACTTTTAAAAAATATTTAATAAGTTTAAAAGATGTCTCTCTGTGAGGGAGTAAAGTCGAAAATGGAATCTCCTTAAAATTAAGATACAAATCCCTGAGCTGAAAATGATGGTAAAATGAAGTCCATACTTTAATAAATTTCTTATCCCTTATGACCTACCAGAGTTTATCCCAGGAATATAGCAGAGGTTTAATATTAGAGAATCTATTAACCAAATGCATTACATCATTAGACCAAGAAAGAGGAATTACATAATCATCCTACTGGATGCCAAAGGGAATTTAGTAAAAAGAAAAAAACTGATTAAAAAGAAAAAAAGCTATAAATAGTAGACTATCATAATGGATAAACAATAAGTGTCTAAAATCAACAGCCAACATCATAATTGGAATTATGGAGACATTCCAATTACATAAGACATTTTATACTTTTGAACTTTTAAATAATGTCCATGACTGCATTTTACATTAAAAAATCATGTTTCTGAATCTGTCCAGAAAATTCCTCTAAGAAGAGTGAGAAAGGTAAATATGTGAACCTCAGAAAGCATCCTCCGTACTGAAAGAGACTCAGCTCACTCAGCCCCAAATTAGTAGTCCAAGGCTTTGTTTTAGAATTTAGATTATACCACTGACAAGGTTGAGAACCCTTAAACTCTTCTCATGTATGACCCTCAGCTGTCTTCTTATGTGCTTTCCTGCAAAATTACCCAATGAGAAATGACCTAGCACTTTCTCTGTGGTCAAGACTGTGCTAGGTTTGAGACTCACAAAATAGGGCAGGGGGAGTAAGAAAAGGCTTCAGGTCACTGAAGGTTCCAGGGATGCCAGGATTTGAGGTGAGGTCTTGGACTGTAACCAATTCTCACATTAGGGGATGCTGACAGCAGATGAGTTTGAGTAGGTTAGAGACTGGCTGTGTGGGGATAATAAGAGGAGCTCTGTAGAAGGTGGCAGTAAGGAGCCAGGAAAGAGGGGGCTGCTTCTACAGAAGAACACTTTGAGGAAAGCAGTAGCCTTCTGGAAAACCAAGGTTCCATTTAGGCAGGAAGAAGTAGAAAGATCACTCAGTGACATGTGTGACAATTTAGGGATAATTCTTCACAATGGAATGTAGGCTCAAGAATTTGAGAGAAGATAAAGGATTGGGTTTCAGGGTTCAAGTGGATGGGAGTGGCGACTTCTTATTTAATAACCAAGAATTCCCAAAACAAGAAGTCTCACTGGAAGTAAAGACTTAAATGTTCTACCTTTGACACATTGATATCACAACGGTCTGTGGACACTAGCTCGTGTGCTCATTGTCAAGCACCCAATCCAAGACTTGGATTGAGGCCTTGTGGCTCCCAGTTTGGCATTCCTCACATCTTTCCCACCATTGCATATATCTGCCAATGTGTATTGAGTATGTTCCATGTGCAAGGCACTATGAGGAAGATAATGGAAAGAATTAAGGGGTGATTCCTGCTCTCAAAAAATACTCAGCACAACTAAGAGCTGTGACAGTGATTCTTAAACTTTAGCATCACGAGAAAGTTTATTAAATCACAGGTTTCTGGGCCCCACCCCCAGAATGTCTGATGCAGTAGGTCTGCAGTAGTAGATCCTGGGAATCTGCATTTCTAACAAGTTCCCAAATGACAAAGGTGCTGCTGGTCCAATGACCACACTTGGAAAACTGCCGACCTATGAGAAACAGTCAACTATGGCTGTCATGGAAACTCAGAGTATGGAGATACTACTCATTTATGGAGACTAAAATCATACCGTGAATTAAATTTTGATAAGTTCCCAAAGTTATTACTTTTAGGCCTATGACATTCTCTGAAAAAACGCATGTGGTTCACATACTTTTTGTAAAAGAAGAGCCGACTTCTAAGTAAATTCAAATAGCAAAGGAGCATGCACATGCTTAGCTCAAGGCCTACACAAGCATTAGAAACAAGGGCTTCAGCATGTTCTCTTTACAAAGTCAGATAACATGGCAAGATTCGTGGTGTAAGCTCATGGTCACTGCGTGTGGGGGCTAGTCTGACCACAGGAAACATCTCTCCTCCTCAAGCATTCCTGGGAAATACAAGAAGCACCAGAGCTACAGTTTTATAGTAGATTACAGTTTTAACGTACATTTACCTACATTTACCCAAGGGACCAATTGAGAAACCTGAGGATGTGTGATATAAATGGTAAAGCCTATGTAAATATTAGTTATTATCATAATTTGATCCTTCCAGATTCCCAAGCATGAGCATTGCTGTGTCTGTAGCCTGTGAATAACGTGAGACTACAAGAGAAAAGTGCCTTGACTGTGGTCAGAAAACTTCCAAGGTGTGCAGATACAATTAAAATTAAGACTTGGCATTTTCATTCCAGACTTTGCTCTGTTTGAGACAGAAGATACATGAGAAATGGCAGTCTTTTACCTGCTCCATCCAAGGAAGAGACGGCCCTGGGTAACCATGTTTCCCATCAGGTCATTCTCTGACCCAAACCCAACGGCGCCACCACAGCTCATTGGACCAGCGGTGAGAACTTGACCAGAAGAGTAGCCAATCCCTAGGCCCAGGGTCAGACTGTGGTTCACAGACTTAACTGCATTAGAAGCACCTGGGGGCTTGTTAAATAGACTTCTGGGCTCCACCACAGAGGTCTGGGGTAGGGCCTGAGCATTTGCATTGCCCATGAGTTCCCAGAAAATGCTGATGCTGGTGTTCAGGGGATCACCCTTGGAGATTGTCTAAATTATAAGACAGCTAGACCAATCAGATTGCATTTCTTCAAAATTTAAAACAGGAAATTCTGAGAGCATGAGGCGTTTAACCATGGAGGCGGGAGATGAAAGGAAACGTGGAGAGAGGATTAATGAGCAAGAGCTGTGGGAGGTTATGACACACTAGTCTTACAACGAACAGAAACTGTAAGTAAATGAGAGCAATGAGGCAGGGAAACATTTTTTTAGAAGAGAGAGAAGTAATGGGACAGTTAATGGCAGAACAGAGAGAAGCAACCAAGCCAAGGGCACTTTTCCTGAGGGTGCCCTTCACGTCATGAGAAAAACACCCCAAAATCTTTCTAACAAGCCCCCTGACATTGCCAGGGAACCAGACCTCTCTGCTGCTTCTTCTTCCTGAGTCTGGGTGATTTGGCCTCTTCTGGACACCCTCTCCCTCCCTCATGGAACCTCAAGGAAGTCTCTGTTCCTTTCAGAGAAGACCTCCACTGATCAAGAGAGAAGGTGAGGCCACTCTTCAACAATTCACCCTGTCCGTCTAACTCCCAGGGTAGTCCATGGATTTGGAGACACTATCTCTTCATTAGCGTTGTTCTGCAAAGCAAGGTGGCAGCAGAGTCACCCTGGAGCACCAGGTTTCTTAGGCCATTTCCCATCCTCTGCTGTCAACAAGGTTGGTCGCATCTGCAACCATTCATCTTTTCTGATCTGTACTTGGCACATGTTTATCCCCCCATCATGTTTCTCCTGGAAGAATTTCCCCTACAACCTCCCAGACTGGGAGAAAGGGGAAAAAAAACAGCCAACCAGCCACGGAGTCAAAAATTACCCACTGTGGTTCCTAATACTTTAAATGACTGGCTGCATGATTTGGGGTTATTACCTTAGGAAAAAAAGGTGTCCAGATGGTTTGTCTGTAAGGTGAAAAGTATGCTTAAATCACAGACAGATTTACTTGTGTATGCTAAGCAATCGGTAGTGACTACCAGGAGTGCTGTCTTGAGAAGGATAATGAGCCTGTGCCCATCACGGGTGTTGTGATTGGTTAATAACATCTGTCATGGCATGAGAAGGGGAAGGGATGGATGAATGCTACATATTTGCCCTCCCTAATCCAAATGCTATCGTGAGTCCTCTCCACTTCTTAATTCCATAATTCTATGTTATTATCCTTAATGTGAATGTACCAAGCATATATTTACCTCTAAGATATTAGCCTTTTTTCTTCTGAAGGGTCATCTTTCTGTTTTTATCTTCCAGCTGGGTCTCGGACTCCATTTTTTTCTCAGGTGAACATTATGATACTCCAGCTCCCAGCATTAAAAGTGCACATCAAATGCATAATGATATAAAGTCTGCTAAGCACTTCATAAAAAGCAACATTAATAATCCACATCACATCCCTGCTTCCTTAGAGAAACCTGCATGGGGCAAATGAATTCCAACCACAGTGGGGGCCAGCTGCAGCCTGGTGACCACAGCTCTTAACGTTCAGAGAAAGTGCTGCAGGAAGAGAACTGTGATGAAAACCACCGTGGTTGCCCCTATTTCTTTCCTTCCGGAGTCTCTTTAAGAGTGCTGTCAAGTTATTCCAAGGCACTCTGGCTCTGTTTCTGTAGAAACTATATCAGCATAAAATTGCACACCAGAAAAAATCATTAGGTCTGAATACTCCTTCAAAGGGCGTCAGGAAGACAGCACTATTTATCCTGCACTATCAGTGTCAGTGGGCTGCCTCGAACCTGGGCAAGTCACCTCCCTGACTCTCAGTTTCCTCATCTATCCGAAGGGGCTTATAATAAATGCCTCCTCAGGTCCTTGCCAACTGTGACAATTTAGAAAATCTATGGTGTTCTCGGCAAATGGTTGTTATGTAGAATTGGGAGATTGTATTTTAAATGGAACTGGCCTGTTATGATTAAACATCTTGATTGTTCTATATCAATGAGAATCTCATGAAAATTAAAATTTAATTGGTTAAATATTATTACTTTTAACTCAGTTAGCCACCCCTGGTTCTCAACTGGGGGCACCCCGGGAAAATTTGGCAGTATCTGGAGACATATATAGTTGTCAAAACTGGGCCAGTGCAGAGTGCTACTGGAATTTAGTGAGTATAGTCTAGATTATTCCTAAACATCCTGCAATGCCCAAGACAACCCCACCACATCAAAGAACGATGTGTCCCAAATTGTCAAGACTGCTGAGGTTGAAAAACTCTTCGTTAACTCTATCTTATTACTACAGAGTTCACAAAGATTTAAGAGTGATGAATGGTGAATGAGATCGTCAATTTAATATAAAAACAAGTTCCAGTTGTTTCAAATGACACAAATCAAAGTAAGTACATGGTTTATGTCAACTGCACCAGGCCAAATCAGTCACTATAATACAGCTAAAATATTCAGGGTGTCTAAATATTACTAAATGATAAAGAAAAACCAGACAATGTCTGAGTTGAGAAGTACTACTTGAAGTAAGGTAGTTTTCTACAGTAACATGTTCTGCGTGTATGAATTTCAATCTCTCATAATTTTATTTTTAACTTTTTTCAAGAACAATGACCAGATCCTCTTTAATTAGCATTACATGCAATGAAAGAACCAGTATTCTAGTTCCCAGCTTCATTCAGCTAAAATATGAGAATGAAAAAACTTGCCAAAGAAACGTGCCTCCTCTTTTGGATAGGAACCAAGAGTACTTTCTTATATCCAGTGCTGAGACTGCCAAGGTGGAAGCTAGAACAAAAACATACTTTTGCAGTTCTGCTTTTATTCTTTCATGTTAACTATCTATAGAGTACTGAAAAGATTTACACAGAAGAGCCATGAAAGCTGCTTTCTTCCCTGACCAAAAAGGAAATATACATATACATATACATATACATATACATATACATATACATATACATATACATATATATGCTAAAGGATTGAGATTGAAAGACAGTTGTTACAGTAGTATAACCTAGCCTATCCTGACTAATACATTTAGAAATTGAACCCATCTCTCTACAACAGGCCAACAAATATGAACCCTGTATGAAAATACCCAATACTGTATAAGTAATCTAACTTATAACTGCAAATATGTTGAATCTCAGGTACTGCTTTGTAAATGCACCTTATTCCTCTTTACTGTACATTAAATAGGGTCTGAGACTCTCCCAAATCAGTCTCTTCATGGGCACAAACTTTAGTCCTAGTTACTGAGGATTTCCAATCCTCCTTCTAGTTGGTGGAGGCAAGATAATCGGTAAACACGTTTTCATAAGGCATTCCCCAAAAGTACATTTCTCTGCTAAGTGATGGAGAATCTGTTTGAGTGGTTCCTTCTGTCCACTTAAATTCATCCCCAAATACAAACTTTTCTAAGATGCTAATACCAAGTGTCTCTCCTAGATAATGATCAGAGAACACCTCTACTTTGCATTCTTGTGACACTTTATGTACAGGTTTTTCCTAGGCATAGGTAGGGAACTTGATTAATGAGTTGACCTAATCTCTGTTTATGTATTCAGTACTGTTTCAAGTGCCTTCTCAATGGCAGGCTTTGTGGGGTCTTGAATACCACCACAAAAACCTCACAGGAGAGCTGAATCATTTAGTTATTCAAGCAACTCCATCTGAAAACATCCTAGACTCACCTATTCGAATAAAGCACAACACCCCACCCCACCCCCTGCCAACTGCCCAATGGATCCAAGTTATTACCAAGTTGTTCATTTGCTTTCATCAGTGGAAGCCTGGTTAATGAATTCTCAAACTTTGGACAGGCCATTCCTCAAAAGTATGCTTTTCCATTGTTCTTAAAATAGGGTGACCACATAAGTTTCAAATGTACATTCCCACAATACATTTAATAACAATTATTAAGAACGAAAAAGTAGTCTGAGTTTGTTTGTTTGTTTGTTTGTTTGTTTGTTTGCAACAGTGTGAAAAAACTCAAAAATCTAGTATGCAAAAAATAATCTTTGGCTGA
Source organism: Carollia perspicillata (assembly GCA_004027735.1). Classification (NCBI taxonomy): domain Eukaryota; kingdom Metazoa; phylum Chordata; class Mammalia; order Chiroptera; family Phyllostomidae; genus Carollia; species Carollia perspicillata. Next base: position 8,106 of record PVKM010034239.1, read on the forward strand.
AAGAGAAGATGATAGCTTCATGCAAGAAAGACCCAAGGCATCTTACCACAGTGGATGGCAAATATAAATAGGTCAGAATGTCTGTCCTCAGAATGATTACTTTAAAATAACATAGATGAAAGAATGCATAGTAACCACCTGTTAACCTGTGACAGAATATGGTAATCTAGTTATGAATCTGTTTTTCCTGGACTTGAATGTGAGCTCTTGAGGGCAGGGAATGTGTCCTATTCATCACTTCAAGGCCTAGAATGGCACATGGTCCAGGGAAAGTATTTGACTGATTGAATAACTACATGAATGAGTGCTAGTTTTTCATCCTGATTTATCTGGCATAGATACACTATTTTGCTTTGCCTCTCAGGTTAATTTTGCATTAAGGAACTGTCGCTAGAAGTCTCCCAACAACTCTAGAAAAAACGTCCCTTCTTCAGTGAAAGCCTTAGGACAATATCTATTTTGTTAACACTGATTTTAGGGGCACGCTGACACATTTCCTTCTATGCCCCTGTAAGGCTGAACAAGAAGAAATGGCAGGTGTTATGTTTGATCATGAAGAAGGACTTACCTATCACAGTGACAAAATATTGAAATGAGGAATCCCAAGGACATTACAGGCTCTCCAGAACCTTCTCTTCTTCGGAGACTAAAGAAAATATGCTCAAATTTTCTTTATCTCATGGCTTCTCAAAGCCCACTTTGGCTCTATGTAACATTGAAGAGATGATAGTAGGAAAAGAGTTTAACTACTGCTATAAAGTGAGAGTAAAAATACCTACCTATTCACAGAAAAAAATAAAAACAAAGGAAATTGTACAGCACTTGGCAAACATAAAAGATTCTATCAATGCCAAATAACAATTTTAATGCCTTCCAACTGAGCCACTGTGTTTGACAGGATTATCTTGAAATAACAAGCGTAGGTCTGTTCTACCTAACAGAATGAATAACTGTTGTGATTGCCCAAATTCCATGCACAGTCTGGATTTTCTAATACGAGGCTGTTCTGTCTCTCTCTCTGCCTCCCTCCTTGCCTTCTTCTTTCCCTCTCTCCATCTCTTCTTCTCGCCCTCTCTCCTTATCCTCCCTCCTTGTTTTGCAGTCCTGTTCCAATGAACATCTGATGACAAAAATTACCTACATAAAGAAAACAGCAGCCAATTTATTTAAGAATTGAAGACACAGAGCAAAACCTCACAAAATTCTTTTTATCTTAAGTAGCACAAAGTGTTTTCAAGCTAGATTAAGTAATTAAAAACAAAATTAGTTTCAGATATTGTAGCTTGAGGGATCTGGTCAAGAACGACAGCAAAAAAAGCTTGTGGAAGATGGATTGCATTGATGACCCAATTAATGGCCATGCTGCTTCCTCACACTTTGCAATGTGACCTGGCAACTACTCTCTTTCCTCATTTCTTTAATCTGGACTGGCCATGTGATTTGCTTTGCCCAATAGAATGTGGCAGGAAAGAGGGCATATCCATTCTAAGCCTACCTTTCAAGGCCCTTTGCATATTTAGACTCAGTCTCAGAACCTCACCGCTGTAAGCACAATAAGCCTGGGTTATAGCTCGTGGGAAGAGGAGAGACCACGTTGAAGAAATCTGCATTGTCCTAGCTTAGGACAGTATCAGTGACCAGGCAATGGCCACCTAATTCCTCAAATATGCGGGAGGGCCCAGCCAATTTCAGCAGAGATGCCAACCTAACATGAAACTTAACTCATACATGGACCATGAGTTAATTCAGCTGAGACCAGAAAAATCATCCATCTGACCCAAAGACTGCATAATAATATATAGTAATACACAATAATTATACATAATAATAAATACTTACTGTTGTAAGTTGCTTAGATTTGGGGTGGTTTTTTATACAACAATATCTACCTGATAGAAGCTTCATGTTTATCTTCTCATCACATGATCAGTTCATCTACCTGACATTCATTAACCTCAAAGAAGTCCATACATATCAATACCCTAAACATATACTTTGTACCTGCTATAGTATGATAGGTGATTGACATCGGGAGCATCACCTGTGGCATCCCTATGTTCTGAAGCCTGTTTATAATTATCGCAGCCCCTAATTACAATTCATGGAGGCTCTTATGCTGTTATTAACATTAAGGCAGCCATGCCCAAGCATGGGCAAAACTGTGAAATATAACATGTAAACTGTCAACGTCATCTCACAAGCTCTCTGCGATGAAGACCTCTTAGTTACTACCTTATTTCAAGACTATGAAATAATATACTTTACTCATGGCATGAAACAGAATGAGAGGTGAGGGATTTTAAATAGAGACTACTGTCCTTCCAAGAACAATGGAAAATCTAGAAACTCTTTGAAATTGTGTATAAACAATTACATGTATGTTTAAATATGCTTTGTTTTACTGTAAAAATTGTCCATTATCCCCCATTAGCAACTTATGAAATTTCTAAGCAAAAATTAAGTGAGGACTTAAAATATTTACAACGCAATCAACCAATAGAATCAATAGAACACTCCTTCGAACATCAGGAGAATATACTTTTTTTTCAAGTGTGCATAGAACATTTACTAAGATAAAAGAATGAAAATTATGGAGAATACCTTCTTGGATCACAATGTAATCAAACTAGAAATAAATAATGTAAAGCCAACAGGAAAATCTTTAAAAACATGAAAAATAAACAACATACTTCTAAGTAATCCATGGTCAAAGAGAAAGTCTCAACAAAATTTTAACATATATGAAACTAAATAAAAAAGTTATAGCACATCGTATCATATTTTATGGGGCACAGATAATGCAGGTCTGAGAGGAACATTTATAACACCAGATGTTTACATTAGAAGTGAAGAAAAGTCTTCAGGCAGTAATCTAATTTTTTACCTCAATAAATTAGGAAAAGAAATAAAAAATAAGTCCTAAGCAAAAAGAAGAAGAAAATTATGAAGTTAAGAACAGAAATCAATGAAAATAAACAACAGTAAAGAAAATCAATGAATAAAAGCTGGTTCTTCAGAAAAAAAGTAGTAAAACTGACAAACTTGTAGTAAAAATAACAAACTTTTAAAAAAGGAGAGAGAGAGAGAAGGCACAAATCACCAATATCAGGAATGAATTAGGGAATACAAGTGTAGACCTTGCAGCATTAAGACGACAATAAGGGGATATTATGAACAACTTCATGCTCATCAATTTGACAATTAGAAGAAATGGATCAATTGCTCAAACAGCACAACCTACAAAAATTCAACTAATATTAAATTGACAATCTGAACAGGTCTATAATCATCAAAGAATTTGAATTTGTAAGTTATTACTTCCTAAATAAGAAATCACCCGGACCAGAAGTTTTCACTTAAGAGTTTTATCAAACATTTAAAGAAGAACTAATAGTAATGTTACATAATCTCTTTAATAAAACAGAAGGGAGGAAACATTTCCAGATATATTTTATATATTTTATAATACTTCCTTTATATCTGTTGAAGTCTGATGGTCCCATGTAGATGCATTTTCCTACAAATTATGCTGATTCAGCCATGGAATTTACTCTCTTTTCTTTGATATTGCTAATAACTGCTAAATAGGTCTGTGTATGGGTAGCTGACTTTAGAGTTTTGAGGTTATAGAGGGATTCGTGGCACAGAAAAACAAGTAGTCTGAACAGACTGTATATTAGACATGCCTTCTCTTCAAAGCCAAGTAGAGTCCCCGCCACTAGAAGGAGTCCCCCACTCGTCACTTTGCTGCACCTCTGAAGTCGTCGACTGTACTGCTTGCTGCTCTTGCTCTTTGTCTGGACTTTACACCTTTTCTCATTTTCTTATTTTCCTGATCTCTCAGCCTTGGTCTCCCTTACCCAGAAAGCCAGCCCCAGTTCTGTCATACGGCACAAGTTAACCTCATTCAAGGCCTCCCTGTGCAAATCCCAACCATCACTGATGTCCTCAGTTATACTAAAGGGCTGTCTGCCTAGGTCTTCACCTTTGACAACCCAGATGAATGGACCACCTTCACAATTGCAAGCTCACCTGTTCTCCTCAACATGTCAATTGAAGGAACATTATAGGGATTTACTTTTCCAATGACAAGAATTACGGTGCCCTCACCTATTCTCCCACTCTCCCTTTTTCCCTTAGCAGGAAAGGCATCTACCATCAGTTTTGGGTTGAAACAACAATTTCCTCTCCTGAATGCACACACATTTTGATGGAGAGATCCTGAAGAATACCTCAGTCTCCATTCCTCTATGGAGAAAACATCACATGCACAGCAACTGTACAGTAAGATTAAAGAAGTCCTGGGCAAAACTTCTTGTTAGTTAAAATGTCTTGAAGTTAGTAAGACATTAGACCCAGTTTGGGGGGGGGAGTCAGAGGTGGGTAGAAGCAAACAGGCTGCAGAACTGGCAAAGAGGAATATTTTTCTTCTTGGGGGAGGGTTTCTCAACCCTTCATACTTCGGACCGGATCATTCTTTGTTGTGGGAGAAGATCTTGTACATTGTAGGATATTTAGAAGCATCCCTGGTCTCTACTTGTTGGGTACCAGCAGAATGCCTCCTTCTCTCCCCATCTTTGTGACAATCAATAATGTTCCCAGATGTTGCCAGTATCCCATGGGGGACAGAGTTCCTGCTGGTTGCAAATCCCCGCTCTAGAAGAACACTCGGTAGGAACATACAACGTAAAAGAAAAGGGCACTGACTGTAGCATTATAAAATGTCTACATATAACCTCTTCTATCCTAATCCAATGAACAAAACTTTAATTGCTTTGTTTCTGTAGTTTAAATGATAACCTCCAAAGTCCAATTTAAATATTAAGGTAAAAGCAGAATGCTTATTCACGATACTAATTCGTTTTAAAAATAAGCCAGGCTGGCAAACACCTTTGGTGATAATATATACTTCAGAAGCATGCTGGGAAAATTAGTACTTAGAAAGTGCTTTAAAGATAAGACCATATTAAAATTATGAGTGCAGATTTTAAAGCCCATATTGTTTTGAAAATGCATTTTGCTAAGAGATGTTCTGAATTTCTAAACATAAAACCTCCAGTCATCTCTCCCTAATTACTTCTTAGTGGATTCTACATATGCAGGACTGGCTAGTGCTATGTCTATTGGTCCCTGACATTTACTGTCCATAAAACTGTTTGGAGATGGTGGCCTGTTATGTTACACTGTCATAACTGGCTCATCATGTTCCCCAAGCCATTGATGGGCCTTAATTGAAGAACATATAGCAAATGGAAGAAAGAGACTAGGGGTGCACTTAGCCAAAGCCCTAATATGGTGTGCAGCCAGAGGACCAAATTCCGGTACCACAAGAGGCTCAAACCCAGAATCCACTTGTCAGATATCCCTGCACTCCACAGATCAATGGGATGGCTCTTCAGAAGTTGACACGTGACTCTGTGGGGAGTAACTGACCCAAGAAAATCCTTTGTTTGACAACACAGTGAAACAAGAAAATGTGAGTGAATACTGCTGACTACATATTTAAACACCTTTCTTTAGAGACAAGTTCCTATTGTTTACACAAATAGAAATGGAGAGATAGCATCATAAGAGCTAAGGAGAATGGAAAAGTACAACGTATCTATCAGAGGTAGAAAACCAAAATTGCCCCAGATGTTTCAAATCAAGAGACAGAGGTACTTGTTGGCAAGGGTGAGGGAGCAAAGAAGGGATGTTGAGACTCCCCAGACATTAGCAGCATTTGGAAGCCTTTACTCCTAGAGTCAAAGAGCTGAGAGGAGAAAGTAAGTGTAAAAGTAATTCCACGAGAACTGGAACCGTGGCAGAGGGGGTCTCTGGTAGACACTGAGATTGCCCCAAGGCACAGCTATAGTCAGAGATGGGGCTTCAAAGTAGGGAGGGAATGTGGAAGGAAGAGCCTGACCTCTCTCTCCTCCTGCTCTCTGACATCTATCTGATGCCAAACCCTACTGGAAGGCATTTGGCAAGGGAGCCTGGCTGTTGTGGTCCAGAGGAATCAGCCTTTCAGGTCAAAGTCAAGGACGTAAGAGCAGAGAGTGAATGTGATGGTGAGGCAAATGGAAAATAACATACGAATAAACGTTTATTGATTAGCTACCATAGGGAGCAGACCCAGGACTAGACATTTTAAATAATTAAAGATACGTAGAGATAGAATTGGGGGGTGATTTGAGGAAACCTTTCCCAAGTATTTTCCCTATTCAACCTGAAATTTCCACCATTCAATTTGGATTTGTATTGGTGTTCTCATAGTCTTCTGGAAGAGTCATGTTTTATCCAGGTAACAGTTTGCAAAGGTTTTCTAAGTACCACCCTTGAAATTTTCATAATTTTAGTAGATTGTCATCCAATCACAATTATTTCATGGCAGGTGTTTGTTGATGAGGTCAGGAATATCATGTGAGTTTGGCTGAAGTGCTATTTAAATAAAGTGACGATGATTCCTTTTCCAAATGCCTGATGGGCCATCAAATGAAGGAGAATTCAGATTCCTTCCTCACGGCTGAGGGGCTTAGAACAAGAGTTAACTATTAACGGCCCATAGTCCAGCTCCAGCTGTAGATATGCTATTTAGCCCCCAGAATGTTGGCCCACAGAGTATTTTAAAGGTTTCGAAATGGTTGCCAATTTAAAAGTCAGGGGATGCCACCTAAAACTTCCACTTTCTCATTTCTTCGAGAAAGAAATCAGAATACCTGGCACACATTTCTCCAGAGAAACAACAAACGAGAGCTGAAAAATGGCATGCTCTTCAGTTTACTATGGTCCCTGCTACTCCCTGCTGTGTTCACTGAATCGTGGCCACATGGTAGATGTCACTTATTATAACACTTGAGCTCGTTTCATGTTAATGCCTGATTGTTTAACTCACATGTATTATCCACTGAGCCTCTGTAGGCATTCAAGTTTGAATTTCCCAAGGCAGAACTGGGATCCATGGGTAAACTCCCAGAGATACACATTTTCACCTGCTAATAAGGATGAGCGCCCAGAGATGGCACTGAGTGCCATGGATGGTAATGACTTCCCTGAAACCGAAGATTTCCAAGGGAAGCTGCAGCATCATTCGGTAGCAACTCTTCAGAGAAAACGTAAGCACTGGGTGATATTTTTAAAAATCCCTTTCCTGAGATTTGACTACTGTGTAGACTGTGATGTTTTAAAGTCACAGATGACCCCTCCCTTTACCTCTGATTCTAGTGCAGGAATTAGAAGCTGGTTGAAGCAAAGTACGCATGCTGTGTCAATAATGCAGTGATTCATTATGGCCATGATGGATGGAAAAACATTCTTTTTAATCTGGGAAAGATGATATATTAAGTTATTGTTGTTTGTCAAGAAACCAATCATCTTAACTGATCATTAGTCAGATAAAGGATCCAGCGGTCATGAGACTCAAAATAAATGACGTTTAAAAAGGCATGAAGAAGTAAATTCTGAAAAGATCAGAATTCTCAAATAATGGTTAGACCCCTTAAAATTTTTGAAAGGGATTACTCTAGGGAGTCGCACAACAGAGTTTAGTCATTTGCAGGAAAGAAAGAAGGTGC
>PVKM010034240.1:0-15635 GCA_004027735.1 Carollia perspicillata
AATCGAGTGTTATTTTAACATTGGCTTGATTTCTCATTTGTGTGTTTTTGCTCTTCAATCCCCTCAGCAATCTTCAACAAAGTGATGTAAGAAAACAAAGGAAGTCAGGACGTTTTCCCCATCTCCTCAGTGGCCGAATGAATGGCTTTCACCTCTCATCCCTGGCTCCAAACCTACTTCTGTGTTTCATATCGTTAGAAACAAAGGAACCTTGTAGACTGGTGCCTATTTTGAAATTCTCATGAAAGAGCTCTTACGGGAATGGGAAGCTGGTGGATTGCGTTGCGTTTGTGGAGGCTGAGAAAGACCGTCCTTGGGGATGCCTCTCCCTGTGGATGCTTTAGTAGGTCCAGGGAGGAATTGGAACAGACTCTGTGCGAGGGGCGAAGGGAGCTGGAAAATGGTCACGAGGCTCGGCTCTCTTTTGGTTTATTGAGTGGTGCCTGACTGTCAACCATCTGGGCATGTACAGTGAGTGTATCGGCCAGTCTGTGAGCACACAGACCGGCAGATGCTTAGCTGGTGCAGATACGGGAGTTGAGAAAGTTGTTTCTGGAAAGGCTTCCGTGAACAGAGATGGGTTCTGAATGCCCGCGAGTTCTGAATGGTTTATGTGTCTGCCACGGGAAGAGGGTGGAGCCGTGACTGCACGTGTTAAGGTGAGTTTCCCAGCCCCTTCCGTGCCTGAGCTCCCGCGTCCTCTCCCTCCTCTGTTAGGTGGACCCACACACACCTGTGCACATTCCGCTCTGTTAAAATAAAAAACGTACACAACCAGCACTTTGTATAATTCAGCCTGGCAGATCGCAAATGCAAGGACAGAGACCATGTTTTTTTCTTCCTGACAAAACTCAAATTTGTTCTGTTTTGTGTCACAGTTGCATTTTGTACTAATTGTCTCCCTGCCTGGATCTCACCTTCACACCCCTGGACACTGAATAATATTCCCTAAATGTGATTTTTCTCATCCGTTTATTTCTTAGGAAATAATCTGTTTAATACCTAGGGAAAGGGAGGGCCGTCGGAGTGGACTGACTGAAGTGCCCATGGTAATAATTCTATATTATCTGTGCCCATGGCAATGCCAAGGGTAGACAAGGGCTGGCCACGGGCATTCAGGTCAGATGAGCAATTAAAAAACCAACCAGCCAACCAACCAAACAGAACAAAGCCACCTTTCCAGATTTCTCCTCAATGAAGGAAGGCTGCTGAAGCCCCCTTAAAGTGTATTCTATTTGATGATTTTAATTGAATTATAATCTCTAGACAACATAAAACACAAACGCTAGGGTGCAAGATTTGGTTTGTGCGTTAGTTTTAACTGACACACAGCTACACAATTTTAGCTAATATTCTTCCTTATGCCCCTTACGTGGCACTTAGTGCTGTATTCCTCGGTCCTGAGGGTGCGCTGCTTCTTCTGAGTCCCATCACTGAGGTGACTCCCAAGGTAGTCTCTGCGAGACTTTTCTTGACCCTACTCTGGACACAATTAATCGGTTTGTCCTGTTTTCCTACAGCATTGACTCATCCTGTCATTAGATGTTCGGCTCCCCAGCTTGGCTAATGAGCCTTTCTAAAGCCTTCCTGTATAGCTCACATGGTAGGTAGAGCAAATATTATTGAAGTAACTAGATGGTAAAAATTAATGACCTTGCAGTCAGAAAAAAATTAGAAAAAGTATTCAAGTTTTCTGTGGAAAAAAAAAGATTTATATTAAGGGTTTTTTCTTTTCTTTTTCTTTTTGCAGACTACTACATATAGAATTTCATTACATTGGCTCTCATTCTAAAGAAAAACATTATACCAGGTGTCAGAGCTCAGGCATATTTATAGGAAGAATAAACCTTGGCCATTAACAACAGCTTCTCTGGTTACAGGATTACAGTAACTGCTGAGAATGTAAGTGCTTTCAGGAGTCTACAGAGGACTCATTAAGGCCCACGCAGGCAGCCTTAAATTAAGCATAGAAAAAGTAATAGTGGGGAGTGGGGGCAGAAGAATGTTTCCATAAATTCACACAAGATGGAGGACCGTCCCAGTTGTGTGATGTTTTATTGCAGAGCAACTTGGACCTTAGGAAACCAAGTGTACACATACTGAGGCTGTTGACCAGATAGCGAAATATTGCCGAGAGCCTTCCTCCCAAGAGGGTGAACCGCTGAGAATATTGTTGCTGTGTTTTAGAGACAACAAACTGATACGTTGAAGACTCAAGAGTCTAGTTTTAAAAGAACGTTGGCCTTCGCTCGCTGCCACATTGAGCTCACTGGAGTCTGAGATTCCACTTTGTTGACGTATAAAAACGTGCAGAGACTGCACTGCCAGGCACCTTGAACTCCAAAAAGATGACAGGTAGCAGGAGATGCTCAACCATGATGCAGTTCCAACGAAGAGAAAAAAAAAAAGAGTAAAAGGAAGAAATACCAAATGAAATAAAGAAACTCCTTTGCAAATTGCAGTTAATGATAATGACAATTACTGGACCTCCTCGTGGTTGTGTTTGCCCGATGAAGGGCACACCTGCAAACTTTTGTCAAAAGCACTCTTGTGAGATCATCTAAAATGTATATCACACTTAGTATATGGGAAGTAGGATCGAATCCTGTCCTTGGCAATGGAAAATGGGTGGTTACACAAATGCCAGCATCCTGTCCTAGGTGTGGAGCATGGGTCCTGTGCCCCAGGACCCCCTGGCGCTCCCTGTGCCCTTTTCCACCTTTACTCTGACTTTCAGCCTCTCGCTCTGCTCGTTTGCCTCGTCTCTTCCAGAAGCACCTTAAACCGCAGTCACCACTGTTCCCGGCTTTGCTCTCTGCGCTTGGCCCCTCTCCGGCCCTTTGGTTCCTGCGATGGGAGAAAATGCAGCCCATTTACTTGCCCACTGGACGGTGAACAACACACAGTCCAGCCCATACAGCTCCACAGACGGAGGCTGCCAGTGGGTTGTTCTTTTGAATAGCGGCGTGGGGACATGGAAACGTGTTTGGCAAGGAAACGAAGGACAGAGTTGGGCAGTTATCTGATGGCTTTTCAGAAGTTCAGGAAGGAACAGCGGTCCCTTTGTGGAGCCTTTTTACTGCTGCTTTGTTTTCCACTTCATTGATTTCTGCTCTTTTATTTCCTCCTTCCTTCGCTTTCCTTTGGGTTTATTCTGTGGGTGTGTGTTTGGACTTGTATTAGGCTCATATGGTAATGATTGCAGCATCTCAGGGATAGATAGAGCACACTACAAGTTTACGTTTTCCTCATGTAAGGTCCACTGTGGATGCTCCAGGTAGGGCAGTGCTCCACGACTGCCCTCCTCCAGCTGGTGACTCAGGCCACTCCTGTCTTATGGTTTCTCCAACTTGGGGCTTCACACGTACCCTGGCATCATCCATCTGGTGGCACGGGGTGTGGGACATGGGAAAGTGAAACTGGGTAAATAGCGTGGCTAGAAATGACCAATATGGCTGCATTAATGTCAAGAGAGGTCAGGAAAGGGATATTGGTGAGTCACGTGGTCTCTGCCATGTTCCTTTTTTTTAAGCAACAAAAAAAAGCTTAATTTTTTTCTCTAAATTTTTTCTTTAATTTCAGTTGATATTCAATGTTATTTTATATTGGTTTCAGAAGTATAGCATAGTGGTTAGACATATAATTTAGGAACCAATCCCCCCTGATAATTTTATTACCCACTTAGCACCATACATAGTTATTACAATATTGTTGACTCCATCTACTGTGTTTCTTAAGTTGGATATTTAGGTCATTAACATATAACTTTTCTGATATTAACACTTGAGACTACAAATTTCCCTCAAAATGCATGGACAGGTGTGAAGGCACAGGGAGAGATGGCCAACTACAAGCCAAGGGGAGAAGCTTTGGAGAAAACTAACCCTGCCGACACCTTGACCTCAGACCTCTAGTCTCCAGGACTGTGAGAACGTACATTTCCACTGGTGAGGCTGCCCACTCCGTGGTCTTTCGTTGTGACAGCCTGAATAGACTAAGACACAAAGTGATGCACAGCCCTATTGGCCACCACTTGAGACAAGCCACAAGGAGATGCAACAGGTCCCTAAACAGTTGTGTCCCTCTCAGTGGGACTTCTCTGGAAAGCTGCACAGAGGGAGGATGAAGAGGTAATTTGTCTTCCAGGGCCCTTCCATCTCCAGTTTTCCCACGGGAAGTTCAAGTCCTTGTGCTTTCACGTTGTGTCACCTAGCCTATCTGGTGGCTGCTCAAGTTGCTACAGCCCGTGCCATGCAGTGTGACCTTCCAGCTGAGTCCATAAAGGGCAGGAGGAGCTAGACACCTGGGTGTGCAGGCAGTTGGCTTGGCTGCACAGTTGACCATCAAAGGGACACCTGGCCCTGATTAGCTCCGACAGGGGAACCAGGGAGCTCAGGTGAGTTGGTCAGGCATGGATAGGGTCGAGGCAGAGCAAGTGCGAGGGTTTGAGGCCCGGGGGATGCTGAGCAGAAGGGAGGAGGTGCACGAGATTCATGATAGATCACTAATATTCTAGTTCTTGGTTAGGATAGTGGGTGCGTAGGTATTCATTTTACTAAGTTTAAAACGAAATAAAAAAAAACATGAAAGAAGGACAGGCATAAACCAGTGATGATGATGATGTTTAAAGAATCAAAAAGCAGTTCCTTCAATGCTGTTTGGTCCTGAGTTGCTTTTCAGTTTTGAAAACCTCTATCTTCCTTACCTCCAGGAAATTAGATGGTTCTTTTGAAAAGCTATTTTAAACCTGTCTGGGGGAGAGAAGGAATCTAATCTCCTGTAAAAGTTCAACTGTTACCTCTTTTACAAGTTTTATTCATTAGCTATTATTTCAGAGATGAGCAAAATAAAGTATGATACATTGGATTATAGAAAACTTTCTTTTAAAATCAAGCCTAATGATCTCATTGAAAGTGTGTGTTTCTAATTTCCAAGTCTTGCCAGTTTCTTGTGTTTTGTTAAAGGCAGGATTGTTGCATATGTGTGTTCATATCCACGTGGTGACTCACATGGCTACAACATGCAGCAGTCTGTGGTTCGCCTGGACTCTGAACTTGACAAAGATTCTTGCTTTTCTAACATTCCTTTCCTATTGCCTCAATTAAATAATGGACACAATAAAACATCTTTCTTCAATTTTCTTTGCAGCAATGCTTACATTATTTTGTTAGCTATGTAAAGCTGTGCACCCGATGGTTGGCTCCCTTTTGCTTTGGTAATTGACTTCTCATTTGGAAAAGAGTGCAATGCCTGATGCATTGATATGAAGGCAAAAAAAGTCAGTCGCACACAGTGCTGGTCATGGTCGCTGCAGGAAGCAGATGGCACCCTCCAAAGGAGTCACGGATGAGAGTCTTATGAATGGGTCACTTACAGAAATGTCAGCAGATGCAAAGATTCCCCAAAGGATGGCAAAGCACCCCAGGATCAGCTAGAAGGACTGAAGGTTAGTGGGGGGATTGGTTAGCAGGGGGAAGGTTAGCAGGAATCCAATGAGGATACAGCCATACGAGGGAGTGGGGGCGCTCATGAGGAGCTATGATCTTCAGTGGCAGGGAGGGAGGGATCTGGGTAGAGGGAGGGAGGGGGAGGAGAATGTGTGTGTCCTGGGTCTTCTCTCCTTCTGTCACTGCCTCTCCCTTGACAGGACCCTGCCAGGAGCCAGAAGGCAGGAGAGTTCCATTCGTGGAGTGTCCATAGGAAGTGCTTCCTGTGGCCCAAAGCAGGGGGCGGGGAGGCGGGGAGCGGCATCTGGCACACTCACAGGGCAAATAGCTCAATGGTAAGCACATTTTACACCATTTTTTTCGACTGAAATAAAGGACCTTACCCTCTGCGTTTTGACCATTGCCATACGGTGTGGTACAAAAGTAGGTCGATAGTGGCTCGTATGGAAAATAATGCAATAATTAATAATAATGATACAGGAATAAACTCTGTGCTCCATATACTCCCAACTGTCAACCTGCTTTTGCCTCACCCTGTATTTGTCCAGAGACTTTTTTTCTTTAAAAATTTTAGGTTTTGATAACTTTGTCCCATTTGTGAAGCTCCACAGGGCAAAGTTGCCTTTGAGCTGGGGGACATCTATTGTCATTTTTGATCTTACAGACTGATAGGTGGAAGGATGGTTTAGGAAAGTGGGAAAGAAGGCCAAAAAGGGTGGCAGGCTAATACTTTTGCATGAACCTTTGTATCTATGTAACCCACACGTTCTTTAAAAATTGCTTTTAAATGGGAGGTTCTAAGATTGTTAATCCACAATGTAGAAGATATCTTTAGCAAATAACATATGATCTCACTTACATAAGAAATCTTAAAACAAAACCCTACAAAACTGTGTTCACAACACAAAGAATAGATTGTAGGTGCTAGAGATGGCAGCGGGTATGGGTAAAACAGGCGGAGGGGATCGAAGCTACAGATTTCCACTCGTAAGATCACTGAGTCCTGGGAATACAATCACAGCACGCTGACTACAGTTAACAATACTGCATTGTCTGCTTGAAAGTTTCTAGGAGAGAACATCTGAAGAGTTCTCACCACAAGAAAAAGTATTGTATCTATGTGTGCTGACAGGTGTTAACTAGAGTTATGGTGGTAGTGATTTCCCACTACCTACAAATATCGAGTCATAATGTTGTACCCCTGAAACTACTATAATGTTGGATGCCGATTGTATCTCAGTTACAAAAAGAAAGACATCTTTAGGAAATTTAGACATTTCAAGATGGAATAGACTAAGTGCCCTCTGCTTTAGAAACTGAGATGTTTTTGCATGGTGCTGTGTTCTTTTGAAAAAATTCTGAGTGATGTGAAGGATAAATAAAAGGAGAAGTTAATGCCTATAAATAGGAGAATAAAATTCAGTGAGTCTTTAGTTTGGATGGGGGAGGATTCCTGTTGTGTTCCTCAGGAAAAGAGGAAAGTTCCTAGGGTATATGTACCCCACTCAAAGAGCTCATTTGAAAAATCTGGTGCTTCTGCCCTCCGGCTCTCCTTTCCGGAGAAGATTGTCCTTCTTTGTCCCCAGGACAGACACACCCCTTCTGCATGAGTCACCGGGGGCTAAGATTTGCTTCCTGTTGCCATTCTATCATAAAACTGCAACTTCTGCAGGACAAAGGGTCTAAAACATGAAAATAAGGCCTGAGCAGGCTCACAAAACATGTTGAGTGGATTTGGGGAAGACTTAGACAGAATGAGACTCTGAACAAGTAAGACTTGGAGGGAGAAATACTCCTAGAGCCAGGCACTTGCCCTCCAAAGGTGTGCTGTTCCGGGAAAGCAGAGGGTGGGGGAGGAAAAAGGGAAGAGCAAGGGAGAGGCCTCCCACTCGAATTCCTGTATCACTAAGTTTTATGTCTTCTTGCAAGTTGATAAAAGAGAAGGGGGTGCTATGAACCCCCCCACTTGACCTAAGAGGTTTCCCACACTGAGCAGAGATCTGTTCGCCCCAGGAGGGCTGTATCTTTACTTTCTTTATATTCCCTGGAAGCCTAGAAAAATGCCCGGCACCTTCTGGTAGGGGAGTCTCTCATAATCATCTCTTGAATGTGATTATTCAAGAGAAGGAGAGGGCTTAGGAAATATTGCTTGGTGATGTTGATGAACCTTGTGGAAATACGCACCAGTTCTTCAGGTGTTTGGCAACTAAACAAAGATTTACTGTATATAAATACTTTCAAAACCACTGCTTTGTTGAACTCTGCCAGATTTCTGATTTGCTAACCTAGCAATGACAATGCTAACATCGTTTTATAATTAGACTCACGGCTTCCTACCTCCTTAGAAGATTGTTAAGGAAATTCCAGGAACTCTGTGCTATCATATCAAGCATTCCAGAAAGCAAACTGAAACAAAACAAAATGTAGTCTACCATTATTTCATGATGACAGTTACTGTCAGACACAGGAGGGCAAGAAAATTTTTCGTTGAATGGGGCTTATTGTTTTGTGGAAAATCACTAAACCGAATGACACTCAAGGGGAATGGCTAGGAGCCTTTGAAGAACAACTTTCTGCCACGACCCCACTGTGGAGACCATTCTGCTGCTCCTCACTCTTGGGTCATAAAATGTAATTGCATCTTTGGAATCTCAGAAAAGATATAAAGTGGTACACCCCAAAGCTATGAGGTTTTTTGCAAAAATGTGGAATTGTTTTCTTTTGCCCAGGAAGTCAAAAAGTCTACTTTGTTTTTTACTAAGCACATAGGAATAGTTTACACACTATCAAGCTTCGAGCTCTGGGGATCTCTGGCTTGACAGTCTCCAGGAACATCTCCAATGCCCTCCGCCACCAAGTGTTCATCTCTGCGTGGTTTCTTCCCACACTGAATAGAGCCGACCTGTGATACCAACAGTGATGTTGCAGAAAAGACGGTGTGTGACCTTGGAGGTAGGTCATAAAGATACTGAGACTTCCACCTTCTGTCTCTTGGACCATGCAATCTAAGAGAAGACAGTTGCCTTGTAGAGGACACCTGAGCAGTCCTCTGCTGCAGAGTCTGGCCGTGTGCAGAGGCACGGAGGTTTCCTGAAGCACGTGGCATGGCGTTGCCTTGCCAGCCTTGGGAGTGAGGCAACCTGGAAGTAGATCCTCTACCCTGTCAAGTCTTCCAGTAACTGCAGCCCCACCCGACATCCTGACAGTCACCTCCCAGGAGATCCCTAGCCAACCACGTGACCATCCCCAGGTTTCTTTTTTTTTATCCCAAGGTTTTTAAAATTAATCAATCAATTAATTAATTAATTTGGAACTCAGTGAATTTTATTCTTTTTCTAAGTTTAAGAATTTAATAATGCATGGTTTACATATCCATCACTTCATGCACTTTGCAATTGGACTATTTGCTGAGTTCTTTACATGATTAATGTATTTACATTTAAGTTTTTGCCATTTTCCCTTTACCCACAGACATTCCTTCACCTTGATAAAATTACCTTTTCTTGCTTTTTTACCCTGTAAATTTATTTCTTGTTTTTTCTTTAAAATTTTTTCAAATATCGTTGACGTTCAATATTACTTTGTATTGTTTTGGTGTACAGCAGAGTTGTCAGTGGGGTGTCCCACCTGTGTCCTGCAGGCCACACGGGGCCCAGGATGATTGTGAATGTGGCCCAACACAAAACCATGAACTTACTTAAAACATGATGAGATTTTTTTGTTTTCATTAGTGTTTGTGTATTTAATGTGGGTTCCAAGACAACTCTTCTTCTTCCAGGGTGGCCCAGAGATGCCAAAAGGGTGGACACCCCCAGCAGATAATCGCACATTTTACAAAGTGTTCCCTTGATATTTCCAGTACCCACCTGGCACCATATATAGTTATCAAATATTATCGACTGTATTTTTTATGCTGCACTTTACATTCCTGTGACTCTTTTTCAAGTGCTAATCTGCACTTTTCAATCCCTTCATCTTTGTCACCCAGTTTCCCAAGTCCCCCCCATTCTGGTAACCACCAGTCTGTTCCTTCTCTGGATCTATGAGTCGGTTTCTGTTTTGTTCATTCATTTATATCGTTCTTCAGATTCCCCATGTAAGTAAAATCATACGGGATCTGTCTTTCTCTGACTGACTTATTTCTCTTAGCATACTGCCCTGTAGGTCTATCCGTCCTACTGCAAATGCTGAGATTTGGTTTCTTTTTATGCTGAGTGATAGTCCATATACAGACCAGAGCGTTTTCATCTACTCATTCATTGTTGCTTCAGTTTCTTTGGTTGTAATTGGTCTGTTCAACTTTTTTATTTCTCCTTGATTCAGTTTTGGGAGATTGTGTGTTTCTAGGCATTTCTCCAGTTCTTCCAGACTGCCCGATTTGTTGGCATATAGTTTATTGTAATATATTTTTAAACAATCCTTTGTATTTTTGTGGAGTCAGATGTTACTTCTCTTCCATTTCTGATTTTATTTATTTGGGTCCTCTATCTTGGATTCTTGGTCAGTGTGATTAAAGGTTTATCAATCTTGTTTATCTTTTCAAAAACCCAGCTCTTGTTTTCATTGATCTTTTGTATTGCTATTTTAGACTATAATTTGTTTATTTCTGCTCCGATCTTTATCATTTCTTTTCTTCAATGCACTTTGGGATTTTTTTCTAGTTCCTTTAAGTGTAATGTTAGGTTGTTTATTTGAGATTTTCTTATTTCTTAAGGTAGGCCTGTAATGCTATGAATTTCCATCTTAGGATTACTTTTGCTGTGTTCCATAGATTTTGGGTTGTTGTGTTCACATTTGTGTTAGTCTCAAGGTATCTTTTGATGTCTTCCTTGATCTCATTCTTACGCATTCATTGATTAGTAACATACTATTTAGCCTTCATGTGTTTGTGGTTTTTTTTCTTGTGATTGATTTCCAGTTTCATACCATTGTGGACACAGAAGATGCTTGATATGATTTCAATCTTCTTGAATTCATTAAGGCTTGTTTTGTTTCCTAACATATGGTCTATCCTAGCAAATGTTCTATGTGCACTTGAAAAGAATTTACATTCTGCTGCTTAGGGGTGAAGTGCTCTGCAGATATTAATTGAATCTATCTGGTCTAGTGTGTCGTTTAAGGCCATTTGTTTCCTTATTTATTTTCTGTCTAAAAGATCTGTCCACTGATGTCAATGGGGTGTTAAAATCTCCTATTATGACGGTATTACTGTTGATCTCTCCCTTTATGTTCACCGGAATTTGTTTTACATAGTTAGGTGCTCCTATGTTGGGCGCATAAATGTTTACAAGAGTTCTATCTTCTTCTCGGATTGCTCCTTTTATTATTATGTAGTGTCCTTCTTGGTCTCTTACTATAGTTTTGTTTTGGAGTCTATTTTGTCTGATATAATTAATGCTACCTCACCTTTTTTCATTAGCATTTGCATAAAATATTTTTCCATCCTTTCACTTTTAGTCTGTGTGCTATGTAGTTTTTTATACTTGCTGTCTTGCTGTTGAAGTTCTAAGTTCCTTGAGCATCCTTATAACCATCTTTTAAAAAAATTATATCTGGTACATTGCTTGCCTCCATCTCATTTAGTTTATTTTTTCCTGGAGATTTCTTCTTTTCTTTCATTTGGGGCATATTTCTTTGTGTCCCCATTTTGCTGGCTCTCTGTTTGTTTCCATGTATTAGGTAGATCTGCTATGTCTCCGAGTCTTAGTAGGGTAGTCTTATGTAATAGGTGTCCTGTGAAACCGAGTGACACAGTCTCCTCAATCAACTGACATGAGTGCTCCAGGAATGTCCCTTGTGTGGGTTATATGATTGTAATTGAGTCTTGATTGCTGTGGGCATGTCAGTGAGTGGGGTCAACCCTCAGGCTGGCTGACCGTATCGACCTGACCACAGTGTATGGTCTGCTGTACAGGTGCTGAGCACACAAAGTGGAATTTGCCTCAGCAGGGTCTGGTGCCTGCCAGGGTCTCCCTTTGGATGTGCTGCTTGTGGAGCTAACTGGATCTTGCTCTGATGCTGTTTGAAGATGGCCACTGAGTGTGCTGGTCCTGTGGACTCTTGGGAGGGACTCTAGTGCAACCCAATGTCAGATGCTGCCTATGACTGGCTCTGGGCTACTTGTTTAGAGCTACAAAGCGATCCACAGATGATGGCTTCCTCTCCTGGCCCTGGGTGTACACGGGAAAGGCCAAGCTGTTGCACTAGCACTGAGCCCAGGAGAGGTCAGAAAAAGGCCCAAGACAGTTTGAGATCTGTCTCCACTTGCCTTCTGCCTGGTGGCTGCCTGTTTGGATAGGTCATAAAAGAGCACTGGAGGCACGTGAGTTGTGTGAGGTAGGTTCTCAGTGAGTCACCAGATAGGGGTGAGTTGTCAGGGGAAGGAAGGGAAGCATTTATCAGCTCCAAACAGACCAAGATTTGGCTGTGTGAAGGGAGAGCTATGTACTGGTCTGATATGCAAGTGAAAAATGTCATTTTTCCTAACACCACACAACTCAATCTTTCCTGGATTCTTTCCAGATCTCCTGGAGACTGTGAGCTCAGTAGAGTGGGCTGCTAGGAGTCAGGAGGGTGGGGCTAGTGGATGTCCCATGAAAGGGAGACACCGGTCAGGCTCACAGGAACGTGTGGGGAATGGCCTTTGTTCCAGAGCCAGGCAGCACAGTGTCTGACAACCCCTGAGTCTGCCTGGACCTCTATCCCCAGGCTCAGGCAGCTGACTCCTCCACGGGGCATGAGTTTTGAAGGGCAGTGGTCAGGGAGTTGGGAGAGTGGGGCTGCTGTATTCCCCCGGGGTTAATCTGCAGAGAGGGGAGTGCTCAACCCAAGAAGGATGCCATCTGTGATGTGGGAGAGTGCCTCAGAACAGGGATCCAGGGAACAGGGTGGCTGTCCCTTTAGCTCTCTCTATGGAGCCTCAAACCCCAGTCTGTCCTCATAGTCTGCTCTAGTCTGCTCTTCCCTCCCCCAGCCAAAGCCCAGGGTGAGTGGTGTTAACCCTTTAAGAGGGTGCTTGGCTTTCTAGTACTCTTCCATCTCTCTCTGGCAGAGAAAATTCCCACTGATTTTCACAGTCAGATTGTTATATGAGCACCTCTTTCCAACTCTGGTGCTCCGGGCTGGGGACCCCAGTGTGAGGTTGAGACCCCACTCTCCTCAAGGAGAACCTTTATAGTTAAGATATCCCTTTGGATTCTCAGATGCCATATGAGGGTGTGGGGCCAGCCCTTTTGTGTCTCCTCCCTTCCTACCAGTCTTGATAAGGCTTTGGTAAATCCTTGGTTATAAGAGTTATGTTCAGATAGTCTACAGTTTCAGGCTGATCATTCTGTGTTTTAGTTTTAATTCCAGTTTGGTCCTCGGAGGAGGTGAGTGTGACTTCCACCTACTCCACCACCATCTTAGATCTCTCCCCAAATTTCTGACTCATAGAAACATGTAAGAAAATATATTTCTATTGCTTTTCCAAACTGTTAAATTTTAGAGGATTTGTTACACAGCAATAGATAACTAATATATGTCTGTGGGAATGTTCTCTAAGAGTCTGTGTATGTTTTAATCAGCATACAATATATGGTGCTACTTCTCCCACAGTCAGAATTCATAAGTCCAAGATTCAAGGGGTAGAACTATGAGTATACTACTCATTATTCCCTCTAGTGATCCACCACTAGCAAAATTTTTGGTTCCCTTCCCCCCCACCATGACCTTATAATTTGCTACTTTAGTGGTCTTCATTGCTCATGCTTCCCCCAGGAGATAATCAATGGTTCTACTGAACTGGAAGTTAATACTGCCATCTAGCCACTTCAGGCCTTTCATGCCTCTGAGTCAACAGGCAAAAAAAGAGGGTTATTGTACTGGCCAGAGTTATACTTAATGACCTAAGAATGGGAACAAGGCAAGAATATCTATTCCTACCACTTCTAGTCATTGTTGAACATAGAGGTCATAACAAGTGTAATAAAGCAAGAAAAAGAAATAAAAAGCATAAAGATTTGAAAGAAAAATAAAACTTTTACAGTTGCATATGGCACGATCACTTATGTGGAATGGTGATTCCACAAAGAAAAAGAAAAATAGAGAATGATTGGAATAGGAGCTGAGGTGAGGCCCAAGTTCAGATAATAAAGTGTCCCTCCACTGCATGATTTATGCTAGGATTTAGGAAATCAGAGTGATTTAAGGGGCCTGGGTTTGGGGAGGCTGATTTGTGAGCAGTGCATGAATTATAGTAGAGTGTGCATAAACATAGATCGAGATAAGAAATGGAGTAAGGAAATAAAATGTTTGTTTTTAAAATTCCTACAACCTTATTAATGACTAGGTCTCGGAATGGAACTAATCCTTGAAGAGCAAAAAACCAAGCAATGCACATTCATCTGAAACATGCAGAGGTTGGACCTCAGGCTACCAATGCTAAATTCTTGTTAGGTTGTCACTCATTTCATGCCTACTCATAGTAGAAATTGAGCATGCATTCCTGAAGAGTTTAGAAAAAAAATCTCCAACTTCTTCAAGACAGAATTCCAGAGAACCACTACCAACTGTCACAGATAATCAAACTCTTAAAGGGTAGAAGCACTTGAAATCGGATCTGTTGTAATCCTTAGACTATAGCAAAGAAGGGAGATGCTATCAGAAGATCAGAGGCAAGAATTATGAAACCATAGACCTCCACTCCCACTAGTTTGGACTACTAGGTTGAAATTTCGCATTAATCACAGTGAAGATATTTTATGAGGTATTGCTGGATTTCTAAGAATGTATGGAACTTCCAACAGCAAGTTGAAAACAGACAGCAAGGTGTTCCTGAGGGCAAATTCTTACATCAGCCCTGGTATGTGGAGCCTAAGTCTTGCCCATACAAGAAAAAGGCTCACTCGTTAGGCCTCCAAAGAGGTGAAAGTGACCTGAGTCGTCAGCTAACTCTCAGCAAATGCAAACACACACTAACTTCAGAAGAGGCTTGGGGGAAAGGAAGGAGATGGGTTCAAACAGGAATACACAGGTAGTTCCAAGGTTATTGTGGTGTTCTAGGTGTCAAGTTGCAGGGTGGATTGTGTTGGTATCATTTTACATGTAGTTTGCATATATTTGTAGCATTTGTATTTCAGGCAAAATGGAATAACACATAAGACAATACAACCTGTTTCTCTGACCTATCCCCACAAAGAACACAGAAAACAGATTTAAGGGTCTGGGCAGATGAAACTGTGAGTTTGCGTTTGTTTGTTTTTCTTTTGTTTATTTGTTGCTTTCAGTTCTATATGCCACATATGAGTGAAATTATATAGTTCTTAATTTTTCTTACTGAATTATTTTGCTTAGCATATTCTCAAGATCTATCCATGTTGTTGCAAGTGGCAGTATTTCATCCTTTCTTAAGGCTGAGTAGTACTCCATAGTATATACTATGGAATATATGTGGTACATATATGTGTACCACATCTTCTTTATCCAGTCCTCTATCAAAGGACACTTTGGTTGTTTCCATCTCTTGGCCACTGTGAATAATGCTGCAATGAGCACAAGGGTGCATACGTCTTTGTAAATAAATGTTCTCAATGACTTTACATTTTTAGCTGTCTTTTCTCTTGGATGCTGCTAGTGTATATTTCTGAGACCAGAATTTTTATATCATCTTACAAAAATCTTTCTGTAAGTCACCTTACAGCTACATACATTGCTAGCGAGAACACAATATCTGCATTTTACCCTTGATCCAGCAATCACACTTCTAAGAATTTACCCCAAAGTTACAAATAGGAAAAACACAAAATGCAACAAAGAATGCACAATGCCATTCATGGCAGCATTATTCATGATAGCAGATAGTGGGACTGGAAACAGCGATATGTCCTATCAGTGGGGACTGGCTATGCACACTGCTCTGCACCCACATAATGGAGCGCTCTGGAGCTGTATGGAGTGAGGGCACTCTCTCTGGCCTGCCAGCGTGTTCTGACAGGTTAGTATACTAAAACAAAGGATGCCGGCCCTTCTACTTCTTCACCTTTCTTTGGCGGGTGGGTTCTTACTTACCCTTAAGACAGTACAAGCAATCGCCTTCTCAGAGACAACTTCTCTTTCCATTCATTCTCAAGGCCGATTCAATGCCTCACCCCCCTGCTATCAAAATGCAGCGTCTCTGTCACTGCCCTCCCTGGATTGTGTCCTAATTAT
>PVKM010034241.1:0-15639 GCA_004027735.1 Carollia perspicillata
CGATAACATCCCTAGCTCCTTAGCTGATTAGCAAACTTAATTCCATCTGCAAGCTTCATTCTTCTTCTCCATGTATTATATGCACAATTCCAGTGATGTTTTTGAGGACCACTGTTCTGCCTACCATACATACATATCAAATGTTTTCTAAGTGCCAGCCAATCCTGGTGTCATTATTATTATTATTGGTCCTCAGACTTGTATTCAGATCCTGACTTCTCCGCTTACCAGCTGTGAGGGCTTGGGCCAGTTAGTTCCCTTCTTGAATTTCCATGTCCTTAGTTGAGACATTTCAGACAATCATACCAGCCAACTTGACAGAATTTTTGAGAGTAGTACATGAGACAGGGTAAGCGAGGATGCTGTATGTCTCACCCGAAGCAAACAAATCTGATTTCTGATTAAAACAGTAAATTAAAAACACTTATCTCACCTCTCTAGGGGAACCCCAGTTGAGTGAAGTCGAAGAATGAAAAATGTTGACGAATTGCTAGATAGAGGCAGATAGGTTCTCCCAAGGAAGTGGTGACCTAAGTCCTAGCAGAGGCAATGACTCTGAGAAGCGTACCTACCCATTTGCCTTGCAGACCTCTGGGGAGGGGGAGGCTGGGAAGCACCAGGTGCTCTGGAAGGTGGAGTTGAAGCAGCGGCTGGAAATAGAGGACTGATAGTGAATCTGTGAAACACCTTCGCCCTTCTCTGGCCTCGTGAGCAGCCAGGTGACTGCAGGAGACCAGCTATTTATTACCTGGAGGAACTGAACCAGAGAGGCGCACAGCGGAGGGTAAGGGGAGAAATGAACGGTGGAACCCCGGAGAGCCATCAGCCAGCTCTGTCCCCCAACCCCTCCACACACAGAGGTACAAACCAGGTGGAATTTGAAGCATTTTCCTCTTCCAACAGGAAACCAAGAAACCAAGTTTGCTCGAAGAAGAGATTTAAGATACTGACTTCTGAGTCTCCCTAATGAAGGTTCCCACTGGCCTTATTACTCTGCGGTGACATGAACTGCCAACCAACTTTCAGTTTAGTGTCTCAGCCCTAAACACGAGCAGACAGTCAGGGATCATGGACATCTGAAGAAAGTCTTTCACATGAAGGGCGGAGAAGAAAGTAAGTACACAGGAAGGAAGCACTTGCATGGAACAGGCAAGGCCGGAGGCAGAATAGAAGTCTGCATCATTGTAATATACATTCTCAGGGAGGGAAGGAAGATGTTGAATCAATGAAGAAGATCAGCATACTGCAAAACACAAAGTCAGAGAACAGGAAAGAGCCCTTGGATGTGAAAAATATACTTGCCGAAAAGTAGAGCTCAACTTGCCTCTACTGTAATGAGGAGTCAACTGGAAAATGTCAGAGTTTATAAATCAGTAGATCACAGCACACTACAAGCATATTATCTGGAAATAAGCAGCAGATATCCCAATAATCAGTTACCCACGAGTCAAGGTTTCAACCAGAAGCCCGCGGACCCAGAACTGGGGCTCAGAGGTCAGTGAGCAGGGAGCTGATATTTCATTTCGCTTGACTTTAAAAATAGTTCCATCTGTCACATTAAACATAAAAGTTGCCATTCATGATATTTAGTACCTTCGCATGGCTGTGCAAGCATCACCACCATCTCATTCCCGCAATATTTTCATCAGTTCAGAAGGAAATCTTGCCCTGGCTGGTGTAGCTCAGTGGATTGAGCACAGGACTGTGAAGCAAAGGGTCGCTGGTTCGGTTCCCAGTCAGGGCACATGCCTGGGTTGCAGGTCAGGTCCCCAGTAGGGGACACGTGAGAGGCAACCGCACATTGATGTTTCTCTCCCACTCTTTCTCCTTCCCTTCCCCCTCTCTAAAAACAAATAAATAAAATATTTTAAAATAAAAAAGAAAGGAAATCTTGTACCCGCTAGACAGTCACTCTCCACTCCCCGCTCCTCTCAGCCCCAGGCAACCACTGATCTGCTCTCTGTTGCTATAAATTTGCCGACTCTGGCCATTTCCTGTAAATGAAATCAAACAACAGACAGCCTTTTTAAAGTGGCTTCTTTCACTTAGCATGTTCTCAAGGGTTACTGACCCTGTACCATGTACTAGTGCTTCATCTCTTTTTATGGCTCAATAATATTCCATGGTATAAATATACCACATTTTGTTCATCCATTCATCGGTGGATGGACATTTGGGTTGTTGTCACCTTTTAGCTGTTGTGAATGATGCTGCTATGAACATTCGTGTGCCAGGTTTTGTGTGAACACCTGTTCTCAGTTCTTCGGGGTAGATGTCAAATGTGCCATTTCATCATTCCGTGTTTAACTTCATGTGAGCCCGCCAAGCTATTTTCCACAGTGGCTGCACCGTTTCACATCCCAGCCGGCAATCCGCAAGACTTCCAGTTTCTCTGCACCCTCACCCACTCATCCATTTGTCTTTAAATGGAACAAAAAAATTATAGAACTCTTCACAGAACTAGAAACCGTCTCCATGTAGTGCTGTGATAAATTAAAATTATTAAAATAGGACCATAAGGTGCTATCATTAACAATAGACATGAGGATGAGAGGGAAGTCCGGGGACTGTCAGACCCTTACCAAGTGTGTTAATTTCCTATCACTACTCCAACAAATGACTGCAAATTTAAAGGCTTAAACCAACAGAAATCTACACTCCGGAGGCCTGAAGGACTACATGGGTCACATCGGGCTGACCTCACGATGTTGATCAGGCTGCGTTGCTTTCCTGAGGCTCTGGGGAGAAAACATGACGTTGTCTCGACTTCCTTGTCTTCTTCCGCTTCTAGAGAGTGTCAACATTCCTTGACTCATGGCCCCTTCCTCTACTGAAGGCCAGAAGTGCAGCATCTTCTCTCTTCTCACCGTTGTTCCCATCCTTACGTCTGCCTTTGATCTCCCTGCTTCCGTTCGTAACTACTCTGGGCTCACCTGGATCGTCCAGGATGAGTTCGCCACCTCAAAATCCTTCACTTAATCACATCTGCAAAACTGCTTTTGCCATGTAAGGAACCATAGTCACAGGTTCTGGTGCTATGGATGTGGATGTCTTTGGAGCATTATTATGCAGCCTACGAGGGCGGGGGACCATTGTTGCTAAGGTCTTACTTACGGAGAAGCAGCCTCTAGAGAGAGCCCTGCCAAGCGGACATTGGCACAGGGACTTGGAGAAGTTCTGAACCTCCCAAGCCTTCGTTTTCTGTTCGGTAAAGGGATAAACATGTCCTCTACTGTACATCTTGTTGGGAAAACAAAACTTTAAAAAATGCTTACCTATGCTACTCAGAGTTCCACCAAGTACCCTTGATGCTCTTAGCAGGCTCTGGGCAAAGCTCGAAGCTGCACATTTCAGGCATGGCATTGCTTTGAAGTTTCAGGTTTTTATCTCAGAAAGTCAAGTGAATTATGCATTATATTCAATAATAGATGTGTGCTTGTTTTAATACAAAATAACATTTTAAATGCCTTACCAGCAGGAACAATAAAGTGAGGCTCCATACCCTTTGATCTTGTATATCTCTGTCACACCTCTGATGGTCTCTGTTTGAGAAAGAACATTATATAAAAGAAAGCCCACTACAAACTATAATGGGCAGTGAAAACTCATACTGTTAGATTCGAATACCAACTATTGGAAACATCACATTGGTCTTAGCTCCATGTGGTGAATCTGAGAGAAAATGGCATTCCTTAAAGAGATAGGCAAAGCAGAACTCCATGAAAATATATGATTGCTATATTTTACCTTGTATTACTACAGCCTGACCTGTTTTCCAAACTGCAGTGCAGTCGGTTTTTTTAGTTTGTTTCAGTTTGACTGATTCTTACAGAGGTCTATTACCAAGGAGAAATACGTAAAGAGGAATAAAACCTTCAGTGTTACGTGAGTGTGGGAGATGCTGGGGTCTCTCTAGTGCCCCCATAATCTTCATAAACGTCTTCACCACCATTCTTTAAGATGGCTAACTGATGTTTTTACTTCTACTTTAAAAATCTGTGCAGCTTCCACAAGCACCACTTTCCCCATCCCGCTCACACTCTTTAGAAATTCTTGTGCCATCATTTTTAAATCAGTGAGACCAGCCCTGGCTGGGTGGCTCAGTTGGTCGGAGCACCATCCCGTACACCAGAAGGTTGCAGGTTCGAGTCTTGGACAGGACACATGTGCAGGTTGCAGGTTCGATCCCAGTCAGGGTGCTTATGAGAAGCAGCCAATTGATGCCTCTCTCTGTCTCTCTCACTCTCTCTCTTTCCTTCTCCCCTTTCTTTCTTTCTAGAATCAATGAATATATCCTTGGGTGAGGACTGAAAAAAAATCAGTAAGGACACTGTGAAGAGAGAATCTGGGTTCTCTAAGACGTCTTGGGTAATGACAAAAAACTGGATGATTAGGAATGCTGGAAGCCCTTCTCGGGATTTGGGGAAGGCCTGTGGGGTGTTGTCCTCACTGAATTCCCAAGTGGCCTTAGATCTACGCACCCCATCAGCCAGGAGCCAACTTCATTAGGGGCCCCAGAAATCATTCCATAATTAACACTCCTGCGGGGATAGCTCATCTCCTTACAATTTGTTTTTCTCTCGTTGTTTCTATCAGGGAGTGTCATAAGACCTTGGAACATGGCCCCCTCTCAAGAAATCCTTAAGGAAAAGAACATTCCCCCTGCCTGACAACGGTATCAATGCATGCTTGTATTGTCCTTAAAAAAAAAAATAGAGCTTTAACTCATCGATGGTGGAGGTAAGCCACAACAATCGTGTCTTTGAGAAAGTTGCTCTCTGGCAAACAGATGAGCTAGATAATACTCTACAATGTGTAGCCAGGATTGAAATGGCTGAAAAATGAAAGTCTAATGAAGATGTGCTATTGTGGGAAAGGAGGAGCTTGGGTAGCACACACAGAATTGCTAACGAGACAGTGTCCAAACAGGCATTCAGGAGGGCTGACTGAGAATCCGCAGCACAAAACAAGCAGACGCAGGCCTTTGTGGGTTCCCGTGATTAAACAGCTATAGGGGCGAGGGGTCTGGTATTAGAGGCGAAGACTGCTTGAGAAGGTAAAAATGAGGGGCTTGAAGAAGCAGGAATTTAACAACAATATTCCTGCCAAATAACCCCTTATTCTTTTGCGAAACAAGAAAAATGTTGGATGCTTTTCTTTGTGCCGTATGAGAAATTAAATTCCAGTTCTTTTGCCTTCCGCTCTCGCAGAGAATGATCGGTTTGCCTTCGCTTCTTTCTGGTAAAAGGAACAAATCCTAAAATGCTATGAACTCCATTCTAATTCAAACTCTGTTCTGTTCTCAAAAAAAAAAAAAAAAGACACTCATCCACTCTTTGTCCTCCAACAACCTGACCCGTTCTCTATTTTTACCTCCTAGCCCTGAAATGACTTTGGTTCTTAATTTGGATTTTCCTCACCTTGTGCACGTTCTAAGTGAAGTTGGAGAGGTCTGCATTTGGTTCACTGGTCACAAGACAGTTCTTACCCACTGGTGACCCCTTTGTGCTTCACCTCAAATTCCCATTATTCATGCATCAGATTGCTTCTAGGGGCATCCTAGTCTGGACGTGATTGGAAGGCCAAGTGAAAAATATTTAGCGATGTCACATGACAGGGCCACTTGGACAAAAGGACTTTGTGCATGTGACTTCACACAATGGGAAATGGTGACCTTTTCCTCACCCTGTGGGTGGCCTTGTGCCAGAGTAAACTTTGAAGCTTCCTTCTGGCAAGAGTCTGGAAGTCTTTTCAGTTCTGCTATCGGGAGCTTTAAAGCTGAAATGCAAATTAACATTGGAAAGAACTTAATTACTTTTCATAGATTAAAACTTTATAAGCCCCTAAAGCTTATTCAAGAATACGACCCTCTTACAGGCTAGGAATCTCATTTGCTACTACCATTTCATTTGTTTATGCAGTATATTGTCACACGTGGGAATGTGTATGAAAACTAAGGACATAACAGAGCAATAAGAAAGGAAGAAAAACAAGAGAGTAGAATTAAATTCATGGTCCATTTCAGTGAACGTTGTTCTTCCAGAGAACATTCACTTACGCAAACGGTGTCCTTTCAGAAAACTTTTTTTCTTCAAAAATGTGTTTCTGAAGCTCCCCCTGAAGGCTCTGAATGACTTGGGCATTATAGAGAATAGAGCAGACTGATACAACACAGATCCTACTTTCAAGGAAATTAGTCCTGCAGAGAGAGGCAGCGTAACAAAATAAAGAATTGGAAACCTATAGTAAGATTTAGTACATGTTAGGCATTTTTTATATGCTATCTCTTATCATCACAACAGTCTTACAACGAAGATGTGACCCTTCCGAACTTATATGCTTGGAAAACGTGGTTCAGGAAGGCGTGTAACCGGCCTCAGGTCAGTGGGCCAGTAAGTTGCCTAAACACACTTTGCATTCAGAAGTTTCTAGCTTTAGAAAGCCAAGTGATTTTCACAATCCCTGCCACCTCCTGTTGATGGCACACCACTTCATTTCTTCGAACCACTTGTTCATTCTGTTTGTTGGTTTTCTAGTCTAGAAAATAAAGAGGTTCCTTCCCCAGGGTGGACATTCTTTCTACTGTCTGTAACCGATGAAGCAAAGACTGGCCCCAGATGGGGTGTCTATGTGAGATCACCAGCCTGCGCATTCAGGAACAGGGCCGTCAGAGGGCCCTCCATTCAAAGGGAGACACGTGTTCCGCGCAGCTGGGCCTGAAGGGGACAGTAGAGTTTGGGTGGGTAGGGAGGAGGTGGAGCACCTTCCAGACCGAGGGTAGCCAGGGCAGACGCACAGAGCCAGGAGATGCCGGCCTGCTCGCCAGGCAGGGAAAGGGTGGAAAGGCGGCAGCGTTTGAAAGAAATAGCATCTCGATAACACTGAGTCTTCTCATACATACTTATGGGAGATTTCTCTCTTCTTAGCTCTTCTCAAATATCTGTCATGACATTTTTATCATTTTCTTTATAACTTCTTACTCATCTTTTGTTAGATTTAGTCTTTCTAATTTGTATTGCTATTGTTAATGTTATTTATTTTTTAACTGCATTTTTCTAAATGCTCATAACTGCTATACGGGAATGTGATCTTCACTTAATATTGATCTTTATCAAGTAATTTTGCTGAAGTTAAATATTAATTCTGATACTTTTTGAGCAGATCCTCTTGGATTTTCTATTCAGGGGTGTCCAAACTTTTGGCATCTCCGCGCCACACTGCAACAAGACAAGTTGTGTTGGGCCACGCATTAAATACACTGGGACACGTAATCACACAAAAAAATCTCATCATGTTTCAAGTAAATTTACGATTTTGTGTTGGGCTGTGTTCACAGCCTTCCTGGCCTGCTGGTGGCCATGGGATACCCCTGATAGACAATCATGTCATCTTAGAGCAGTGGTTCACCCCGGGGGCTGATATGGATCATAAGGGGACATGTGGGCATGTCTGGAGACCTTTTTGGTTGTCACAAGTGGGAGTGAGAACATTTTGTACTCATTTACTCAATAATTATTTAGTGAAGTCGTATGCATATCAAGCCCTGTTTGAGGAACTGAGTATTCAATAGTAATCAAAATTGATATGTTCTTATCCACTGCAAAATTTAGAGTCTCATTTATAACTTGCAAACAGAAAACAGAACTTCTTTTAAAGTATTCATGGAAATGTAGAAAGTACAGAAAGTAATCATATAAAAGACCAAATGAAAACTGGCCAAGTCCCAAGAGGCAGAAGTTATACAAAATATACTCTTTTAACACTATGCTATAAACATGGAAATTAATACTAAATGTTTAAATGAACAAACAACACCTTGCCAACTGGAGATCATGTATCCTCAAATGTTTTATGTATTTTTTAAAAAGAACTAAAATAAATAAACCTATAATTTAACTCGAGAAGCCGGAAAGAAATAAAAAAGGATGTACAAGCATGACAGAAGAATTAACGTAAAAGCAGACATCAATTACTTACAAAACACAAAGACAGTGGAGGTGACAAGTAAAATATTAAATCTCTTTGTTTGGGAAACGTTAAACAAAGGAGAGGAAAGGGTAGCTTGATGATGAAGAAACTGACCAACCCTACTTCAGCCAGGTGATCAAGGTCAACATCAACTGCGATGAGTCACGTTGACAACGTAGATCCTTGACAGGACGTGATGCCAATGGCATCTGATCTCTGGGGTCTCCATCCCCCACACCCGTAGCCCCAGTCCAGCCATGAGAAAAATACCCGGCAGATTCCAACCTAGGGCGCCCGACTACCTGACCAGCAGTGTTCAAATTGTCCAGATCATCAAAGTCGTGGACGGTCTGGCAAACTCTCACTGCCAAGAGGAGCCCAAGGAGACATGACCACGGAATGCCACGCGGAAAAGGCCATTATGTAAACGCTGAGGAAGGCTGAATCAAGCGTGGACTCCATTCGTTGTGACAAATGCAGTATATGGATGCAGGATGGCAACAACAGGGGACATGCGTTGTATGGAAACTCTACGCTGTTCTGCAACTTTTCTGTTCCTCTGAAACTGTTTGTGTTCGTTTCCTACTGCTGCTGTAACAAACTGTCACAGATTTCGGTGGCCTAAAATGACACAGATGGATTCTCCCAGAGCTCTGGAGATCAGAAGTCCGAAATGAGTCTTTGGGGGCTAAAAGCAAAGTGCTGGCCAGGCTGGCCCCTTCCGGAGGCTCCGGAGGGGGTTCCTCCCTCGCTCTTTCCGGCTTCTGGAGGCCACCAGCATTTCTTCAGTCGGGGCCACATCACTGCAGTCTCTCTCTCTGTCATCACATTGCCTTCTCCTGGGTCTGACCTTCTTGTGTCCCTCGTACGAGGACTCTCTGATCACACAGAGCCCTCTTGGATAATCCAGAATAATTTCCCCATCATAAATCCTCAGTTTACTCACATCTGCAAAGAACCTATTGCCATAACAAGATAACACGTGCAGGCTTGGAGTTTAGGACATGGACATCTTCGGGGGCCATTATTCAGCTTACCACACTATTCTAGAAGTTTATTTGAAAAAAAAACAACAGGAAAACAGGGAGAAAATCTAGTGAAGACAGAAGATAAGGACACAGTTAAATAACAAATACCAAAAGGAATATAGCAATAGATATGGAGATATTAAGACTATAAGAGAATAATAAATATGACTATGAAATAATATCTTTCAGCATCCCATAACACCTGGAGCAACAGGGGAGTGTGAAAAAAATATTAGGAAAGACCCAGCACAAAGGGGAAGTGTTGTCAGAGGAGGCTCCGGGAGAAGACTTTTTTTGTAATGACCATCATTTCTATTTTCTAAGCACCAGTA
Organism: Carollia perspicillata; assembly: GCA_004027735.1. Classification (NCBI taxonomy): domain Eukaryota; kingdom Metazoa; phylum Chordata; class Mammalia; order Chiroptera; family Phyllostomidae; genus Carollia; species Carollia perspicillata. Next base: position 9,329 of record PVKM010034241.1, read on the forward strand.
AGTAATGGACAGCGCCAGAGATCAAACCATCCTGTGTCCGGTTTCAGAGTCTGTGTAGGTTTACAGCACCCTCGCCTCCTGCACGTAAATAGACCAGTCTTTTCATCCTCCAAGGAACAGACTTCTCTCATGTTATGTATTTTATTCCAGACTCTGGAAAGCTACCCACCTCATATTTAACTCTCCAGAACTGTGTAGCACAGGCCGTGGAGAGAGGTTCCCCTCTCAGGGCCTCCATTCCTCATCTGAAAAATACAGATAGTGCTACATCTAGTTGCTGATTGCTATAAAAATGACGTGGGAAAACACAGTTTTAGAACATGGTAGGAGTGACTGCCAGCATTATTTTCAATAATAAAACCTAACAAAGATAGGATCGAAAGACAAGAACTAATATATTTTGAAATTCTAAATAATGTAACAGCCAGTTGAACTAAATGTATTTAGAAAGAATAATCCACCACAACCAAGGGGACTCTATCAATTTGGTTTAATATTAGAAAATTTATTGTCATATCATATTGATATATTAAATAAGAAAAACTACATGATCATTAAATTCTGAAAGGCACTGATAAAGTACCACAATCATTTCTAGCGGGGAAAAAAATCCTTTTACTACCTATGAACAGAAGAATCATTCCATAAAACACATTAAAGAATATTTTACACTGACAGTTTATATCGTTATTTGTTACAAAAATACCATTAGCATCTAGAACAAAACAAGGATGTCTACTATTCTCCTTATTGTTTAATATTATTTTAGAAGTTTAAGTCACAGCAGAAAATAGAAATAGTAAATTTGATTCCTGGAAAAGAGGAAACAAAATATCATTATTTGCAGATGATATGATCGCATACCTAGAAGAACCCTGGAGACTCAGCTAAAAAATGATTAGAAGTGAGTTCAGCAAGATGAAGGAATGTAAGTATCAATAGAGTTCAAACATCCCAGCCACAATCAGAAAAATATAATGAGGACAAAATCTCTTTTGCAAGAGTAACAGAAGTCTCAAACACCAAGAAATATAAGCTTAATAAGAAACGTGTCAGGCCTCATGAAGAATGCCACAGAATTCTACCAAGAAACATGAAATAAGGCTTAAATAAAAGGCAAGACATACGGTGTGTCTGTGTGGACTGTTAAAAATATATCAAGTTTACCCACATTAATTTTTAGGTTTAATGCAATCCAATACTCTCTCCAAGGGATTTTTCTCGGGGAGTTGTGCTGGAAGAATAAATATGTGGCAATAATAAAAAAAAATGGTTTTGAAAGGAAAGCTAACAAAGAGGAGCGAACTTATTCTATCTGATGGAAGATGTATTGCAAAGCTACGCCAAGAGTGGTGCCGGCACAACAGCCCTGAGAGAGAAAGCACCCGCGTACATGCAATGGCTTCAGACATGTTTATGGTGACATCGCAAAGCAAAGGAAGAGACGGATGATTCGACAAATGGAATATGGAAAATATCAAGTTTGAGCCATACCTTACCTCATATGTCACACGCTAATCAATTCTAGTGATGTTTAAACAATGCGATGTGTGAACGCATGTAAAACAACACATATTAGGAGAGAGCAAGGAAAAGATCAGTAGGTTGGGTGACAAAGTTTTAAACCCTGTATAGCAAAACTCTCATCTCTTAGACTAAAAAGACAAAACCATGAAAAACATTGAAGCGACAAGTTTGAAAAAATGATTTGCTACTGATGACAGGCATGGAGGTAACATTTCATTTCAAAGTTTTTGTAAATCGGTGTGAAAAGCACTAATACTCATAGGAAAAAATAGATAACACGCATGGATAATTTATGGAGAATTACAAATGGTCAGTACAGCTGGGGGAAGTTTAATTTTCCTAATGATTTTACAAATCTAAACCTCACCTTTAATCTGTCTAACTCAGGGCTACAGAGGGTCAGGTGGTGGATACTGTCAGGGGGACGGGTCCAATGTCACCTGGGGAGGCATTTGCAGTGAATTTCTGGAGCCTAAAAACCTCTGGTCATTTGGTCCAGGGTTTTTTCTTCTAGAATTCTGTCATGAAAAACAAGCAAACAAGAGATACAGACAATGTTTTTCACACACAGACACTATTTTAGATTCCAGTTATAATATTGAATGCTGGAAAGAAATGGAATAAAAGATTGCATTAAGCTGGTTAGACTATGGTACCTGGGTGATTCTGCAAAATTCCGATTTCGAAGAACTTTTATGATATGGTAAATGTTCACAATATAATTTTTAAGTAGAAGTGTAGAATTCAAAACAGCACCCTAGAGAAGTTGTCTCTAGAATTGACGGGATGGTGTTTTAGTTGGAATCTTTATTGGCATTTGTAAGAGTTTCATATTTTGTTTAATAAGAGGCACTGCTTCCAAAATCTGAAAAAAATAGCATATGTGGATCATGGTGTGTTCAGGGTGCCCTATGTGCTTCAGTCAGTATGTTCTCTAAAGAACCAATCAAACATCGAAAACCAGAACTGCATTTATTGGTGCCTCAGGATGTTTTCTGTGTGTTTGTTTCCTTTTAAAACATCCACCCTGGTCTCTCTTTCCAAACTCGTTCTGGTTTCCCCAAGAAACACGGTCAAATATGCAGCCCATTCTACTTAATGCCTCCCCTCCTTTCTTTTGCTTTAAGACAAAAATATTTTGAAGTCGGGTTTTATTTTTATAAATTTATGAAAAGAATTTAAGTCTTCACTTGGCTAAAAATAAAAGGATGTTAGTGACAGAACCCTACTTGGTTGCCTAGGTAGCAGAACGGCTAACAACTCTCTCGAAGATAAGATTCCTAAATACACTTTGGCCGAAGCGGCTGTGGCACCTCCACGTGGTTAAGGAGGTAAAAGGCCACGGAGGAAGCTGAGGCGGAGAATGAGGTCATGACTTGGAATAAAGTGGGAGTGCCGAATAGATGTCCACATGAACGGGTCCCATGATAAGCTAACACTGGGAGCATCTTGAAAACATATGTTGTTAATTTCTCATTCTTCGTAAATTTCTGTGATAAATATAAAACCTAAATTGTACAGGGAGATACCGAGGAAAAAATAATAACCAAGAATCCTACCATTTAGTGCAGTATCGTTACTTCTGATTTCTATTTTCTCTCTCTCTCCACACCCTCCCCCACGTTATTTTTAAAGCTATTTACTCATAACGGTAAATAAAATGTTGTGTCTCACTGCTTTTCAGAATGGGCTCTCTGGAGAGAACGTGGGCGTTCGCTCCCTCGTGTGAACCCTTCCCCAGTCCCTCATCGGAGAGTCCCCCAGTACGATGGCTGGGTGAGAGCTGAGGAGCCCTACCCATGCCGATGGAGCTTTTACTGCCTGTTTCTTAAATAGGAAGCAAAGATGTATTTAAATCTTTGGGTATTACATACCCACTAGATACTGGACATAGAAGAGTAAACAGAGCAGACCCAAACCCCTGCCTTCTCGGAGCTTACATTGCTGGGATGCAAGAGGGGGACGAGTCAGTGAGTCACGCAGCGTGTTAGAGACTGACTGCTCTGTGCCGTGGACAAAAGTAAGGCAGGCAGGAAGGAAGAGACGTGGATTGCTGGGGCAAGGCTGCCGCTTCGGCTGGGCGGTCAGGGACGGCCTCCCTCAGGTGGTAATATTTGGGCAAAGATACTAGAGAATCAAATAGTTTCTATTAAAAAAAGAGCCTAGTGGATGCCGAGATGTGTTGGTGAATGCTCATATGCACAGTTAGATGTGCTCATGTGAAATTCTGGATGTGAGATCAGAGCTTCCAGGGGTGAGAGGATGGGAGAGGTGAGGGGGGGGATGCAAATGGAGGAGTACAGACTGGCATCCGCTTTTCAAAAACTAACAGTGAATGCTGAGAGAAAGTGGGTCAATGTCTTTAAAATGTTGTTGTTAAATCCTCACCCAAGGATATGTTTGTTGATTTTAGAGAGAGAGGGAGGGAGGCACTGGGTGGTAGAAAGAAAAACATAAATGAGAGAGAGAAACATCCATCAGTTGCATCCTGAACACGCCCCCACGGGAGATGAAACCCACATCCTAGGTGTGAGCCCTGACTGGGGATCGAACCAGCAACCTTCTGATGCACAGGATGATGCTCCAACCAGCTGAGCCACCCAGCCAGAGTGAATCAATGCCTGTGAAGCATGAGAAAACTATTCGAATCTAGAATATACTGCTCAACCAAATGGTCAACCCAATTACAAGATATATTCCAGTGTACCTGTCCATTGAAAACCTACCTCCTAGGCACCTTTCTCAGTAAGTTACTCGAGGACATGCTTCTCAATAAATTGAGGGTATGACCTAAGAAAGAGTACTAGTGGAAAAATAAGTTTAGGGGTAGTCAGAAGATGAAATAAAAATCAGTATTTTATTAGGGTTCTCCAGAGGAACCGAATGGATAGGATAGAGCTGGAAAAAGGTTTGGTGTGACGTATTGGCTCACGCAATTATGGAGGCTAAGAAGTCCCATGACTTGCTGTCTGCAAGCTGGAGACCCAGGAAAACCAGGGGTAAAGCCTGAGAAGATGTGGCATATGGAGCAACCAGGCAGGGCGAACCCAAACTTCCTCTGCCTTTTTGTCCTGCTCAGGCCCTCGGTGGATTGGGTATCGCCCCGCCCCAACACGGGGCAGGGCCATCTGCTTTACTCCATGCACCAGTTCAAATGCCGATCCCTGCCAGAAACACCATCATAGAGCGCATCCAGAACCCATGTTGAAATCAGATGTCTGGATGTCCCACGGGCCAGTCAAGTTGACATAGATGTTTAACCGTCGTAGGCACATATGGAAAAGGAGGGACAAAGGGTAAATTATGGGCCTACTTCCCCAGAGAGCCAGGAACTAATCCAATGCTGATGTTGCTCAAGCAAGCAATAATGGTATACGCTTCTGGAATGGTCTCCCTCTCCCTCTCCCACGTTTATGATCTCGTCAACGGGAACGGCAGAGAAGTGCTTATCCTCCACCTGGCTGTCAACGGCGAACGGGCAGACGAAGAAGGACGCGGGGCAGGGAGGAAGCAGAAACTCTGGGATCCTATCAGGCCTAGGCGATGTGGAGGAGAACGGAGAGACTTTCCTGCGCTGAAACCAAGGGTACTTACCGAAACCTTTTAGAGGACCCAGGAAAGGAAAAAAATGATCGAGGGCATCTTCCCGGCCAGCCCACCACGCTGATGCAAATGTAGAGACAGTAAAACGCACCCGTACATCATTTTTGCTTGTTGTTTAAATTCACACAACACCGTGAGAGCCCACTTGTCAACATTGGATTCATTCATTCATGACTTTTTATGCGTCTACGATATATCAGGCACTACTGACCTGATGGAACAATAAAGATAAGGAACATTCCCTCCCAATAAAGACAAAAGAAATTATTTTAGGCATCCACAGGCAGAATCTGGTAAGGGGAGATAGGCATGCGGTGATTAAATTCGATAAACTGTTTCAGGTGCTGTGACAGAAATATGTCCAGGGTCCAACGTGGACACCAGGCAAAGAGCGGTCCCTTCTGAGTGTGGGAAGGTGAGTTCAGGAACTGCCTGATAAAGGGAGCGAGGACGGGGCTGCCTTGGAAAAGAGTTCACCTTCCTAGTTTTGAGCAATACAATGCTTCTCTTGTGAATCAAGCCTCAGGAAGCCATCCGAAAGGAGAAAGCATTGAACAAAACAAATAAAAACTCCCCGACCAGCCAAACAAACAGAAACCTTGTTGGTGGATTAGCTTTTGAAAATATCCTGTAGCATTCACCCCCAAATTAATCCCAAATATTGAAGAATTCTTCAGCTAGAGCAATTCCATCACGTAGATTCGAAGTAAGAATGCCTATCCTAAGAATTATGGGTTAAATTAGAAATAACGTACATGCAGTTCTCAGCATAGAACAGACACTCTGTGAAAGTTCCTGCGATGATGATGGGGATGAAGGGTGGTGTTTAAATCTTCGCACTGGAGCAGAAAAGTCAAGAGTGAATCAGCATTCTATAGGCAGACCCCGCAGGGCATCAGGAAGCCTAGGGAAGGCTGAATGAAGCTGGCGTGGGTCCTGGAGACCAGTCCAGCTTTCTCATTTTATTGTGGAGGAAATATACGCATACAGGAGTTCAGTGATTTGCCAGAAAAGCCTGCACGGAGCCTCAATCATTACATTTGGAATCCTCCCAAGACACGTGTATGCGTCTTGAGGCAAAAGGTGCTGGTGAAACACGAGCCCTTCGCCTGCTCTAAGTTTTTTAAATAATGTGTCAGCAAAGTGCTGCTCACAAATTATGCATCCAATGTGCTTCAGGA
>PVKM010034242.1:0-15637 GCA_004027735.1 Carollia perspicillata
ATTAAAAAAAAAAAAAGACTTTCCCAGACAAATGGAGAGAGAGTAGATCTGCTTTAAAGGAAATGTTGACAGGTATGTTTGTTTCATGCTGAAATGAAAGGATACTAATTACCATGTGAAACACTAAACACTGATAAAGTACATAATCCAATCCTGAATACTGTACTACTGCAACAATATGGTGGTATTTCAATTACTTAACTGTAACATAAAGGTTAAAGGACAAAACTATTCAAATTAACTATAGCTATAATAATTTGTTAATGGATACACAAAATAAAAAGATGTAAATTGTGCTATCAAAAACAAAACATATTGGGGATAAGTAAAAAAGTAAAGAGCTTTTGTATACCATCAAAGTTATCAGCTTCAAATGGACTATCTTATCTATGTTTTATGTAAGTCTCATGGTAACCACAAAGCAAAGACCTATAGTATATACACAAAAGATAGAGGAGGGAATCAAAGCATACCACTAAGGAAATCATTAATTCACATAGAAAGAGAGAAAGAAAGAAAAGTAGGAACTACGAAACAGCCAGAAAATAAAATGGCAGTAGTAAGTCCTTACCTATAAATAATTACTTGCAACGTAAATGAAATAAATTCTCTAATCAAAGGCACAGTCAGGCTGCAATGATTTTTTAAAAAGAAAAGGAAGAAAAGAAAAACAAGATTCAACTACACGTTGCCTGCAAAAGACTCACTACAATTTTAAGGACTCATATAGGCTCAAAATAAAGAGATGGAAAAATACATTCCACGCAAATAGACACAAAAAGAAAGGAGTACCTTTATTTATAATAGGAAAAAAAAAGACTTTAGGCCAAGTCTCTTGTCATATAATGACAAAGGGTTCAATTAGTCAAGAGGGTACAACAATAAGTATATATGCACCTAACACAGAGTATCTAAATATACTAAGCAAATACTAATAGATCAAAAGAACAAACATTATAATTATAGGAAGGAACTTCAATATCCCACTTTCAGCAATGGATAGATCACACAGAAAATTAGCAAGAAAATAACAGACTTCGACAATACTTTAGAACACAGGCCTTACCAGACATAAACCAAACATTCCATCCAACAATAGCAGAACACACATTCCCCTCAAGTGTACAGAGAATATTCTGTAGGATAGACCATACGTTAGGTCACAAAACGAGCCTCAGTATAGGACTGAAATCATACCTAAGTATCTTTTCCAACCATAATGCTATATAAAACAAATCAGTAAGAGGAGGAAAGCTCGAAATTTCACAAGTATGTGGATATTAGTGTACTTAATGTACTTCTGAAAAACCAATGAATCAAAAACACGTCAAAAGGAAATCAAAAAATAAATCTGGAGACACGCAAAAATAGTTCTAAGAGAGAAACTTATAAATGCAGTATTAAGGAAAAAATATCTCAAACACCTAACTTCACACCTAGAAGAACTAGAAAAAGAATTAAGCCCAATGTTAGCAGAAGAAGCAAAATAACAAAAATCACAAAAAAATAAAATAAAAAGAGACATGAAGAAACAAACCAATGAAACTAAAAGCTAGTTTTTTTTAAAGATTTTTTTAAATGGACAATTCTTTACCTAGACTAAGGAAAAAAGACACAACACTCAAATAAATAAAATCAGAAATGAAAGAGCAGACAACTGAAGTATGAGAACTGATACCAGAGATCATAAAGGATTATTAAAAAACAATTATAAGCCAACAAATTGGGCAACCTGAAACAGTTACTTTCTAGAAACCTACAACCTACAAAGACTGAATCATGAAGAAACAGAAAATCTGAACAGACCAGTAACGAGTAAGGGGATTGAATCAGTAATCAACACCTTTCAACAAAGAAAAGCCCAGGACCAGAAGGTTTCAGGGGTGAATTCTACCAAACATTTAAAGGCTAACACCAATCCTTTCCAACCTCTTTCAAGAAACTGAAAAGGAAGGAATATTCCCAAACTCATTTTACAAAGACAGCATTACTCTGACACCAGAGCCAGAAAAAAATACATCAAGAAAAGAAAACTACAGGTCTATATACCTGATGAATACAGATGATAAAATTCTTCAATAAAATACTAGCAAGCCAAACTCAATGGCACATTAAAAGGATCATATACCATGATTAAGCTAGGATTCACCTCTGGGATACAAGGATGGCATACACAAATCAACAAACATGATACATCATTGATAGAATGAAAGATAAATATCTTAAAATCATGTCAGTAAAGGCAAAAAAGAAAAAAAGCATTAAATCCTCAGTTGTCAAACTCCCAGACAGTTGGATTTCCTAACAGTTCTGGGTGTTATTTGTTCTGAGGTTTAGGTGTAATTCTTTTTGTGGCTGTGCGATAAGGCAAAGTGTGTCTTACCTATACCTCCATCCTGAACAGAAGTCCTATGTCAGTGTTTCCAAAGATTTCTACACTGATCACATATATTATATCCATTGGCAAAATATATATATATATATTAGATATAGATATATTTAGATATAGATATAGATATATTTAGTGAAACAAAAAGGGAAATCCAACAGGTCAACATGAAAAGTTACAGAGAAAACCTCTCCATTTTGCTTTGGTAAACATGAGGCCACTGGTGACCTGTGACAAGAGTTTTTATTCAAAGGCAGAAGCCAGATTTTGGAAATTCTGAGAAGTTAAAACTCTAGAGAGAAATTGTGAAAAGCTGAAAAGCAAAGTCCTAGAGGAAATGAAAGGAAATAAAAAATCAGAGATCACTCTTTGTGAAGTTTCGAAAAAGACAAACTATGTTCACTTTTCCTACAAAACGTTTACTAAAATAACCATTTCTCCAATTTCAACAATTTTTTTAAATTGCTCAAAGGTCAACTTAAACTCTGTCAATTCCACAGACTTCTCCATCCAATCTTACCAAAAACTAAATTCCCACCACGGTTCGATTCCCAGTCAGGGCACATGCCTGGGTTGCAGGCCAGTTCCCAGCAGGGGTTGCAGGCCAGTTCCCAGCAGGGGTTGCAGGAGAAGCAACCATACATTGATATTTCTCTCCCTCTCTCCTTCCTTTCCCCTCTAAAGATAAATAAGTAAAATCTTAGGAAAAAAACCCTAAATTCCTCACATTGTGCTTCAGCAACATATACTTTATGAAATTTCTCTTCTCATACTGTTGTTTTTTTAAAGATTTTTATCTCTTTTTTGAGAGAGAGGGGAAGTAGGGAGAAAGGGAGGCAGAGAAACAACAATTGGTTGCCTCTTGTATGCCTCCAACCAAGGACCTGGCCAGCAACCCAGGCATGTGTCCTAACTGGGAATCGAACCTGCAACCTTTCACAGGCTGGCCCTCAACCCACTGTGCAACACCAGCCAGGGTGGTTTTGTGTATTTCTTTTTTTCTTAAAGATTTCATTTATTTATCTTTAGATGGGAAGGAAAGGAAAGAGGGAGAGAAATATCAATGTATGGTTGCCTCCTGTGCATCCCCTGCTGGGAATTCACCTGCAACCCAGGCATGTGCCCTGACTGGGAATCGAACTGTGATCCTTTGGTTCACAGGCCCATGTTCAATCCACTGAGCTACACCAGCCAGGGCGTTTTTGTGTATTTCTTATGCTGGCATTGTTAAGACTTGATTGCATTCTTAATCAACACAAAATCCCTATCAGGAGTGTATTTAGGGTATTATTCTCATTTCCGAATAAGAAGGAAGGCACTAAGAGGTAAGTGAACTTAACCACAGCCAAACACCTAATAAATGACAGGAACAGAACTTGAATTCAGGTCAGTCAGATTTCAGAGATCACTCCCTCAACTACTATCCTACTGCCTCATCTGTATTGGATTCTAACCTTTCTTAAGGGAAGCTATCCACCAAAATGTATTTCTACACCTACCAGTGCCCCACACAATGCTTTACACATGTTAAACATTCAGTATTTTTGTTATATATTGAAAAAAGTATTTAAACATAAAGAATTAAGGAAAACACACAAAATAATCAACTTAGTAAATGTAATATTAAAAATGGTTTTCAGACCCTGGCCATGTAGTATGTTGGATAGAGCCTTGTCCCTCCCTCCCTCCCACTCTAAAATCAATAAATATTTTTAAAAATTGTTTAATGGTTTTCAACTTTCAAGCCTGGGACTAGTAGAATGGCTCCTCAAACAATGAGGTAGTGACCAGAAAATGCACTATCAACATTCACCAGTGCATCCAAAGAGTGGGTTTCAAGAAGCATGCTATTCAGACACTCAAAGAGATCCAGAAATCTGCCATGAAGGAAATGGGAACTCCAGATTTATACAGTGACACCAGGCTCCACAAAGATGTCTGCGTCAAAGGAATAAGAAATGTGCCACACTGGCCATGGGCCAGTAGCTCAGTTGGTTGGAGCACTGTCCCATACACCTAAGGTTATGGGTTTGATTCCCAGTCAAAGCACATAGTAGGTTGCAGGTTCGATCCCCCATCAGGGAATACACAGGAATAAACACTAATTAATGTTTCAATGTTTCTCTCCCACAACAATGTGTTCTCTCTCTTCTCCCTCCTCTAAAAATTAATAAACATATCATTCGGTAAGGATTAAAAATAAATAAATAAATAAAGTAAAAAGAAATGTCCCATACTGTATTCCCGTTCAGTTGTCCAGAGAACATGAGGATTCACCAAAACTCTGTCAGCTGGTTACCTATGCACCTGTTGCCACTTTCAAAAATCTACATACAGCCAATGTGGATGAGAACCAACCACTGATTATCAAAAAAAGTTGTAAAACTGCAAAAAAAATTTTTTCCCAGTGTAGCAGAATCTACTACTGTGTGTTTGCTGCCCAGAAACAACTTCACCTTCCTCATGGCCACAGAATACCAAATTTCTTTTTGAGAAACACCCAACTTTTTTAGCTATGAAGTTTGGGTGGGATCAGCTTCAGGAATGGGTCATAATCAGTTTAAGCCAACCAAAACCTATACTCTTTGAACTCTTTCAGGAATAAGGCCAATGACATATGAAGTTTGTCATTGCCTTCAATAGCCATTTGCTATCGAAGTTTTGGGAAAAAAAGCTTCTATGTTGTCATACAGTATGTTTCTAAAGAGATTCTCTCTCTTTTCCTCTCTGTAGTATAATTCCAAACACCGTGGTATAAAGATGGTACAACAGGCATTTCTGCTACCATGAAAAGGCCCAAACTGATGTTAAAAGCAAGGAAGCACAGTAGAGCAAGCTATACAGAAATGAAATCTTGACACTGTTGTGAATCCATAGATTAAGAGTAGTCCACACCTGAAATGCTTAGTTACACATTTAAAAAATTCTTTTGTTTCTGCATTTGGACTGGTTTTTCTCACAGGTCCTTGTGAGAGAATCCTAACTGGTTCAAAAGTAACTCTCAATCATATTTTTTAACCCAAGGATGTTAATACCAAGGAATTACCCAAAAATAATTTTAAAAAAAAAACTTGACAAGATGAAGTGTCAAAAAAAGAAATGAGCCCTGGCTGGTGTGGCTCAGTGGACTGAGTGCCAGCCTGAGAATCAAAGGGTCGCCGGTTCAATTCCCAGTCAGGGTACAGGCCTGGCTTGCAAGCCAGGTCCCCACTTGGGAATACACAAGAGGCAACCACACAGTGATGTTTCTCTCCCTTTTTCTCCCTCCCTTCCCCTCTCTCTTAAAATAAATAAATCTTTTTTAAAAAAGAGGAAATGAAGTACCTTTTTATGGAGGGGATAGTAAGGAGGACATCACAAAAGCAAGAAACAACAGTATCTGAAAGTAGTCAAGAAAACTAAGAAAACATGGAAAACCACCACATCCAGCCTATCCTTTTCCTCTCTACCATTACACACCTACATCTTAATATTTTTCCACACAGTTTAACAAATAAGTAATAACCCTACCATGTTGGGTACTGTGAAAGTTAGTTAATATAACAGATAGTTGTGATCAAAGAACTTATGGCGTTGTAAAATAAAGACATCGAACAAGTAAATAAAAATAAATGCATAATTCTAAACTGTGGTGCTGTAAAAGTTAAGAACCAGAACTACTTTAGATTGGATTTTCAAAAAAGGCCTCTCTGAAAAAATAACATTTAAGTCAAGATTTGAAGGCACAGGAAGGTGATAAATTCCAAGCATACATAAAAGGCTCAGTGGCAGCAAAGAACATCAATTTAAAAAAAGGCAAAACAAGCAAAGAACAAGTTTAGCAGTGGCTATATGTCACGCAGAGCCTCACCAATCATAGTAAGCTGTTCTACTCCCTGCATTCCCAGGAACTATTCCAACCAGTTTAAGGTCCAGTTCAATTTTCCATCTTCCTTGAAACTTTGACTAATTCACTTTAGCCAGAGTAAGTCTCTCCATAGTTCCTTTAACAGTTTTTCATGAGTTTTCCAACTTCTATAAGCAAGCATCTCTCTAAAAATAAGAACATCATGGCCCTGACCGGTGTGACTCAGTTGGTTGTGTGTCATCTCGCAAGGCGAAAAAGGTCACCAGTTTGACTCCTGGTCAGGGTATACATGCCTGGGTTAAGAGTTTGGTCCTGGTTGAGGCATGACCAAGAGGCAGCCAATCAAAGCTTCTCTCACATACCAATGTTTCTCTACCACTTTCTCCCTCCCTTCCCCTTTCTCTAAAACTAAATAAATAAAACCTTTAAAATATATATAATAAAATAAATATTTAAAAGACAACATGGTCATGGCCAGGAAGCTCAATTGGTTGGAGCATCATCTCATGCACCAAAAGGTTGTGGGTTCAATCTCCAGTCAGAGTACATACCTTAGGTTGCAGGTTCAATCCCTGGTCAGGGTGTGTACAGAAAGAAAGCAATGGCTGTTTCTCTCTCTTGTCAATGTTTCTCTCCCTCTCTCCTTCCCTTTCCCCTCTCTCTAAAATCAATAAGCATGTCCTTGAGTGAGGATAAAATAATTTTAAAAAAAAATCATTCTAGCCTTGACCAGTGTGGCTCAGTGGGTTGGGCATCGTCCCACAAACCAAAAGGTCACCAGTTCAACTCCTGGTCAGGGCATATGCTTGGGGAAGGGGCAACCTATTGATGTTTCCTCCCTTTCATCCTCCCTTTCCCTCTCTCTAAAAAATAAATAAAATATTTTTAAAAAATAATTAATGAAAATAAAATCATTCTATTTCTCATTGTTTTTTTGAGTTTCAGTGAAGAATTGTGAAATTACATTAGCTTCAGAAGTAGATCATCATCATGGTATTGTGTATAATCCAACACAGTAGTATTTCAACTACACAAGCACTGCACTACTACCTCCTGTAACCTGGGCACAATGCTTATAATACTTAAGCATTGTATGTTGTGTTGTCTTTGTGAGCATCCATACAATATTCTGAATGGTTTTCAGGCTTACCCCCAATTAATAAAACAGATCAAAATGAGCTTTCACTTTGAAACAAGAAGAAAAGATTCCAAGGTGCCCCTCATTCCCTTGAAATAGGGCCAATTCCATTCCAAGGGAAAATTTATAAACCAAGGCTCATTACTGAAAATCTTAAAGATGAAAGAATTAAAGACAAGATCGTGTGGCTTGCTATTAATCAAGTCCTTCCAGGTTGACAAAAAATACATCTCATCTTTTTCACAAGGATAGCATCAGATTCTGTCAAGTGTTCTCGTTATTTCTCATCAATCTGGAAGTTAGATTTCCTCTTAACACATGCTTTATCCTGTCAGTTTGGGGACTCCTCTTAGAAGAAAAATGGAAATAAAGTGCTATTAGAGTAAAACAATATTCTGCTAACTACACACTCTATTATACCACTCTACTGACCAGGGTCCCTTACCGATTTTCTTACTTTGAACACAACTTAAAAAGCCCTACTGTCTTAAGCATATTCTTAAGTCTCGATTTATTCTGATCTAGTACCCTTACTACTTGCTCATATTCATCATTTGTTACTTTCTCAATAATCAAAATATGGTTTATGAATCTGGCAGCAAAGTTACCCAGAATTCAAAAACAAACAAACAAACAAAAAATCCTATTTTGTCTTAAGGTGGTTTAGAAGCAGAACACTGCTAAATCAGATCCACAAAACCTAGAAGTCAAAACAAACACTTTAAGATTATGAAGCCTACACACTAATGCTCTGATGTTAGAAGACATATTTATTTTTCTTAAGTTTTATCCTATGGCCAGATTTCCTCCCAGATATGCTGAATGAGCAACTCAGCAATATAATTTCAATATATTCAAGCTGATATTCAGAAAATTACACGAAGACATATAACAACCCAACTACCTGTCAGTCAAGGACTGGTTAAGTTATAGTGTGATCAAGTAATGGAATACTACATTTAAGGCATTAAAAATTATAATTCAAGTGTATATAAGCATGGAAAGGTGCCTACATCTTATTAATAAAAATGATATGCAATAAACTGTAATTAGTTTATTGACATAAAATAGTGTGTCTGAGGAAAGAGAAAAGAATGACTTAAGAGATGTTCACCACAACGAACTATTTCTTTGGTAAGCAGAGTTTCAAATTCTACTAATTTTACTATTTCCTGTACTATTTGATTTTGTTCTAAAAAAGCAGGTATCCTTCTTAAAAAATGAGAAAAAGCAAAACTACTTTCTTTGGAAAAATGCTGAACACCTGGTAAGGAGGTAAGTAATCAATGACAGAGTCCTTAAGTTTTCTCCTGCCACCAAATACTACAGATGCCACTTCGAAAAACCCAACCCAGATTATAATGAAGCACTCACAGCTAAGGAGTATACCGAATCTCCAATAGAAAAGAGTTCATCAAGGGTAATGTTAGATTCAAAACTCTTGGTTGCATTCTAACTCAAATGGTATGCACAGGAGAGATACCGCAAAAGGAGCTTTAGCTTCAAGACTGTAAAGCCACCAGGTTATTATTATCTTCTACCTCTTCATGAAACTTCAATGTCATCTGTTTCCACAAATTTGCCCCAATTCCCTTCTGCAATCAGCCTCCCTCACACCAGCTTGCTCACTCACTCACTGTAGTTCATGTACTCCAGTTACCTGGATCTTTTGTTGAAATACTGACAGAAAAAATCTGATTGGTTGACAGCAGCCCAATCACTCCCTGAGGTGAGGAATCTACCTGTAATCTAAGCAGCAATGGTTTGGGAATAATACAGTCTTTCAGGGGCTACTACCAAGGTTAATTCTCTAGGAGAGGTTATGGCCAGGGCAGGAAGAGAAACCTGTTTTCTACCACACTGTAAGGTAAATGCAAGAGGATAGTTTAATACTACATCAACTCTAAATTAACAGAGTAATCTACATTTGGAGACTCTAGATTACTTAGAAATTTTTAATTTCTAAGGAATTTAAGAGAAAAATAACATTAACAGGTATTAATCACATTAAAATGCAAAAGCCCAATTATTTTCCTGGCATATGAAGTCCTATATAAAAGTAATTTAGCCAAACTTCATCCTAAAGACCCAAATCTCACTTCTTATGTAGGACAAGAACTAATTTTTGCCTTTTTGCATTGTCTATTAATTTAAAACACAGTTGGTTAGGACAGATATTTATTATAAGCATATACCTACCGGTTTACGAATAAGGTAATAAAAAGCAGTATATATGATATGATCTACAACTATAGCATACTTCAGCCAGAAACTCTCATATCTAAATCACTACTGACTACAGGTCCAAGAGCACTGCTAGATAATCACATTTTTCTACCACAACTTTTCATTTACTAAAATGTTTACTAAACACTTACTCTCCACAAGGCATTGTATTAGAACTGGGAAAAGAATAAAACATGGCAGCTGAATTTAAGGAATTCTCCATTCAGCAAGGAAGATTCACAATTTTTTTTTAAAAAGATGACCTATTACATAAGTATGTATTCTAAACTAAAGAATGTAAGCAATTTTAAGAAAGGTCTGAAAGATTTCAGAAGTCCTCAAAAAAAAAGTGAGATGAGTTTGGGCCAAACTGTGCCATGAGATATATATATATATATATATGCCAGGCTAAGAAGTTAAGAATATTCTCCAGGCAATAAAGAGTTATGATGGTTTAAGCAGGTAATATGATAACCACATATTGTGTTTTGAACAGGCAACGATGGAAAAGCTTCACAATATAAAACTTTTTTTTTAAATCTGATAATTAAGCCCTGACTTGTGTAGCTCAGTTGGTTGGGCATCCTCCCACAAAGCAAAAGGTCACTGTTTTGATTCCTGGTCAGCGAACTTGCCTTGGTTGCGGGTTCAATCCCCTGTCAAGGCACATATGAGAGACAATCAATTGATGTTTCTTTCCCTCACTTTCTCCCTCCCTTCCCCTCCATCTAAAAATAAATTAATTAACAAACAAGTACACCGATAATTAAAAATACCAGATGAAAAAGCAAACAAAAAAGCAGGAAAGAAATATACATGGTGAATATGACCAAGGGCTGATATACTTAATTAGTGAAAAGTTCTTATAAATTAATATGAAATATTAAAACCCAGTAAGGCAATGCATTAAATAAGAAATGCAGATAGCCAATACAAATGTTTAAACTTACTAGTAATTAGTTATTACATGTTTTGCCAAAATAATAGGTTTTTAAGGGTAACATTCTGCACAAGTTGAAAGAATGCCCAACCTGCACAGACAGTACTGAAACAATGGAAATCAATATATATCCTTTCTGAAAAGCAACTGGATAATAAAAACAAAATTGTGTTTATATTTCTGACACAGTAATCACTTCTAGAAGTTTATCTTTAAAAAATGTATTAAAAGATTTACATATGCCCTGGCTGGGCAGCTCAGCAGGATGGAGCATCATCCTGTACACCAAAAGGCTGAAGGTTCAATCTCCAGTCAGGGCACATATGGGAGGCAACAGATCAATGTTTCTCTCTCATTTTGTCTCTCACTCATTTCCTTCCTCACTCCCTCCCTTTTTCTTTTTCTCTCTTTCTCTCCCTCTCCCTTTCTCTTTGTCTAAAATCAATGAACATATCCTCGGGTGAGGATTAAAATACATATGTTTACATATGGGATGGTCATTTGCAGCATTATTTTCTTAAGATTTTATTATTTATTTTTAGAGAAAGGAAAGGAGAAAGAGAGGGTTTAGAAACATCGATGTGAGAGAGAAATATCAATTGGTTGCCTCTCGTAAGTGCCCAAGGAACCCACAACCCAGGCATGTGCCTGACCGGAAATCAACCAGTAACCTTTCACTTTGCAGGACAAAACCCAACCAACTGGTCAGGGTTGCAGCATTATTTATACTATGGGAGAACTGGAAACAAACATACAATAATGGGAAAATATTAAATTGTATACAAAATGGAAATATTATACAGACAAAAATGTTTTCAAAAGTTAATAAGGAAGATGATCAAATATAATGTCAGGTGAAACAAGCTAGATATTGTATTTAGTGCCTGTTTACTTATCTTAAAAAAATCCCTAGATATATGTAGTTCTTTATAAAGGGATCACTGCTGACAAACAATATGGAGATAGATTCCCATTCAGCTACATTCATCACCATAAATTTTTACTACGATTACCATGGAATTACACCTGAATTTGTTAAAATACATAAAAATATAGTAATTTTTTATTTTGCCAAACAGTGTACTCATTCATAATAATGTCCTCCATTTAATTAGATCATCTAGTTTATACAGCATACCATAACTGTTAAAGAGCATAGGCTTTTTAGCCTGACCTGGGACTAAGTCTTGTTCAAATCCAGGCTCCAACGAATAGTCCTGTGACTCTGTGCAAGTTACATAAACTCTAAGCCTTGGTTCTCTTTATCTGAAAAGGGTGATAAGAGTACCTACCCTCAAAGAACTGATAAAGTACTGAACACAAACTATTCAATAAAATATTCTGCTTTAAAAATAAAATGCAAACAGAATTATTGCATTTTATTGTTGCATTTTATTATTTAATATTACAATTATTATTCTACAATTACTGATAGAGCATCTTGAGTTCTAGCTTTGATATGGCTACTAACTAAGCAAGTGACAGATGATCCTTTGCAAACCACTTAAGACTTTCTGAGGGTCAATTTCTTCACCTTTAAAGCTGAGGCACCAATACTTGCTCTGGCCTATCTCAACAGATAGTTAGGAACAACAAACAAATTGTCTATTTTAAACAAATGGTAAACTGTAATTCACTCAACACACACAAAGAATGAAATCCACAACACACAAATAAATTTAAAAGACTGATGTCCATTTAAAGCCACTTTCATTCTGCTCCCATAACTTCAGACCTCCAACTTCTCATCAACATCCAGAAATATCTTGGACTTAGTGAACTGGTTCATAAAACAGCTATAAAAGCAATGAACACACAAAATCCACACAACAAGCACATGAATATACACTTAAAATTACCTCCTAAACTAAATGCAATCCCACAAAGGAAGAACAAAATTCACTCAACACATTCCAAGCTTTTAAAAATGTCTTCCTTATAAAAAACAAAGCACTGAAAGGAAAATGGGAACTCAAATGTTAGTATTATTGATTGGTTTTTTCCTAACACTAAAGCCAAATGCTATTTTGAAATCTAATTTCAAGTTTTAGGATATGTCAAGACGACATTACATTAAAAAAGGGGGTGAGGGAGTCCTTAATATGGGGTACTTAGCCTGGATCCACAGACAAGTTTCAACAGGCCCTTAACCTCCAGGCAAAATTACGTCTGTGTATATATATTCCACGATTAGCGTTTTATAGCTTCAGATTCTCAGCAAGAATAGATGTGTAACTGGTAATACTAATACTTTCATCAAAAACTGATGAAAAGAAAACTATTTATATTCTTTTACCACCAATTTTTATTTTAACTACATTACATGCTACTGTATTTTAAAATAAACAATTCACCTAAAGTCCTTAACTTACACAAAAACTGTGCATATCAGATATAAAGCTATACTATCCACATTATGTCTACCCTTTCGTTTAAAACACAAAGTTTTTAGGTTACGCATTTACTGATGTGTCCAGGCAGACTTTAAGTTTGAGCAGAGATTGTAAATTTTAAAAGAAATAGGTTCTTCGAATTTTTTAAAATAATTCTTTTTCAACATCAACTTCAAACATAACACCCAAAAATATAGAAAATTTCATTTCTTCTCTTGCTTAAAACTTTATGAGGAGTTTTATTGACAGATGAATTCTGAGAACATTATTTTGGTACTTTAACTCTGAATTTATCAAGGATGAATTGATGTTCATCTTTGTACAACCTATTGGAGTGGAAAGAGTGAAGTCTTAATTATTGTGAGCCAGATTACAAGACACATAAACTACTTCAATTCAACAAGTTTTATCAAGTTCCAACTATCACACTCCTACTCAGTCATGGATAAATGTTAGTAAATGAGATACAGCAACTATACAAAGGAAAAATGAAAACAATTTCTAAACAACTACAGGGTGGGGGAGGAGCAACTTGTAATAGCTCAGTAAAACCTACAAATAAAACTGCTTAAGTAATTTAAACAAAAAAAAGGAAGTATCATTGTGAGATTGTTTCCAGGAGTCAATTTTTAAAACTGAGCCTTAAAGGAAATATTAAGAAACTGTCTTAAGTATTTTTAGAGATCATTAGCTCATACACGAATAAGAAATCCTTTTTATTTGTTCATTAAGAGAGGTTTCTTAGAGGGTCTGCATAGCCAGGTATTGTGAACCTAGTTTAACTAACTGTTCAATTACTTAAAGGTAATGAAAACTATATTTTCCTTAGTTCTCCATACTATTTCTAACTCACCATAAATTCACTTCATTTTTGAGTGCTTCTACACAGAGTCCTAGGGGATTCCCAAATAATGTTCAATAGAACTTCTCATTATGTCTCTTTTCAAAAGATTAATAAAGACTAACTTCAGTTTCTTTAGATGCTATGTTTAAAACGTTCCTGGTTAAGTTTAAAATAATTTTAAAAGCACCAACACAATTATTAAAAGTAGTTTTTCCTAATATATTACATAGCAAAGCTATTCGTTTTCCAATTTGAATAGCAAATCCATAACCACATAACTTTATCAGTGATAGAGAATACAGTTTTAGGAAGAACTTATGTTTATCAGTGTATCACACCACCTGCACCTCAAAATAAATGTATCTCAAAATAAAAACAAATAACCTTAAAATTCTAGAAAAACTTAGAATGGCACAAATATTGAAAAGTATAGTTTGAAGATAGACAAAATCCTGCTTCCACCTGTCAGGACGCAAATACTCAGCTGAAAGTAAACCGAATACCCTTCCACTTTTACTATTGCTCTCGGTCATTAAAGTGAAATTCAAACACAAACAAGAAGATATATTTTGTAAATCAATTGTTTTAAAGAATCACATTAGGAAGAGGTAGATTGAAAGTCTTTCAAAATATCTCACAGACAACACAAATCCAAAACCCACATAAACTGCTGGTAAATGAGCATTTCCTTAAACCAAGTTTCTGCATATTAACCTTTTATTAATTCACCTAGTCCAACTAGGCCTTTGGGCCCAGAAGTAGTTAACTGGCAATATATCTAGTTTCTTTAAACCAAAATACCATCTTACAAGGGTTGGGAATAAAATTTTTTATTCTGGCTAGAAAAAAATCAATGTACATAATCTCTTTAATAATCAAGAGTATAAGGAATAAGGCCTTTTATTCCAGGAGATAGGCCATGACTATCCCCGGATGGTATCTGTGGTACGATACTCTCCTTAATATAACAGAATTTAGCATTAAAACAACGAACGGTACACTAAAGAAGCATCACTAATTGTAAAAATAGGTATTAAGGTTCAAATCATCAATACCACAGTTCATTTTCAGGTATTTAAGGGCAACAGAAGGGTTTAATACACCCACACACACCCCCAAGGGAGGGGAAAGCCACCAATCTCCTCCCAGGGAGTTTAATTTAAAAAAAAAAATTAACAGGTAAGAAAGGCCTCAACACCACTCTAAAAATCAGAACGGGCGGCCGGAGGGTCCCGGCTGCAGCGGAAAGCCTGGTTCTCGGATCCCACCTCCCTTCACCTTCCCAGTAGCATAAGGAGGCGAAGGCTCATTAGTGCCCTCGTTAATTGACACCTGTAATAAGGAAACTTTCCGAGCGCTGAGACCACTCGGGCCCCGCCTGACCACAGCTCCATCGCGGCCCCCTCACGGGCGCCCAGGTAACCCGGCAAGGCTGGGCCTGAGGCGGCGCGACGGCCGCGCCACCGCTCACCTTCCCGAAGTGCTAGGCCCGCACGCCGCCCGGTTCTGCCGTCGCCTGCCGCAGGCCGCAGCAGCCCAGGGAGGCTGGGGAGCAGCGCGGGGACCCCAAACCATGCACCCCGACAGGCCGCCACCGCGGCTACTTACTTTCATTTAATACCTCCACCAGGTCTGCGCAGTTCTCGCACATCGTTCGGCCGCCGCCCCCCCCCTCCCCCGCTTTGGATCGCACTGACTGATCCCGACCGGCGGGGGGGAGGGGAGAGAGGCGGAGGAGGGGGCCGGCCGGCCGGCGGGGCGGGGAGGCAACGAGGGCTGGCGGCGGCGGGGACGGGGCGGGGAGCCGGAGAATGGGGGAGGGGGCCGGCGGTCCCCGAGCGGGCGGGGGAGAGGAGGGGG